>PVKB01006096.1:0-74643 GCA_004027205.1 Ctenodactylus gundi | reverse complement strand
CGGGCAGGCTAACCAGGTTGCAGGGAGAAATTAAAAGGGAGGAGGGAGGCACTAGGCCCGTCAGAACGCACACTCCTTCCTGGTGGCCAGGAGCTCAAGAGGAGCCAGGGAGCCGGGTGTGCGGCCGGCTGCGGGGTGCCTGAGCTGACCCCAGAGGCCTGGAGCCAGGCCCAGAATGGACCCGAAGAGAGCCGTGGAGCTGTCCCTGAGGAAACCCACGCATGCCGTGTGTGTGGTGGGAGTTGAGATGCTGTTGGATGTGTACAGGTGAGAGTCAGGCTGCAGGAGGCTGTGTGAAGGTGGGGGGACCCTGAGGCAACGGGGTGGATGTTTGGGGAACCAGCTGGGCATGTCAGGAGATGTGGACAGAGGCTGTTTTGACAGCAGAGAAGGTGCAGTTGGCTGTGGAGATGGGAGGGAGGGCCCAGAGTCTGGTCGGTGTCTCCAAGGCTCCAGCTTCTCGGCACCGGGGTTAGGACACCCCGAAGCACTGACCCCAGGAATTTAAATCTGAGCCCCAAGGCCAGGCTGCGGGGCCTGGGCACGGCATCCTGACATCCCTGGGCGCTTGTGTGGCTCGTTGGAATGCACTGTTGCTCACGATGGCAAGAGAACAGGGCTGCCCTTCCCTCCCTCCGTTTCCTGCCAAGTCCCCTGCTCTCTTCACTGAGGGGGGTGTGTGGCAACTTGGTCCCTGGAGACCAGCCAGGGCAACTTGGATAACTGGGATCAGGAGGGAGTGGCTTGGGGACAGATCAATGGCTTCATTTGAGAAGGCCATCCAGAGCAGGGACTGGGGCTCGGGCTTCCCGCAAGATGGTGGCAGCGGTGGGAGTGATGGGACGACATTGGTGATGGCGGTGGTGGTGGCAGAGACGACAGCTCTGATAATGACCGTCCTAGAGGCACGTGACAGGGGCAGCCGTAACATCAGCTTCTCCTGTTGCACCAAACCTACCCTGTCCTGGTTCTGCCGAGATGGAAATCCAGGGACCTGGCGCAGCCTCTGTTTCCCCACCTGGCCATGGAGGGGGCTGGGCTTGGTGGTCACGGGGCCTTTTCAACTCTGGAAGATGTAGGGGAGCCTCAGCCGACCCCACCCCAGCTGGGACCTGAGCTGTCATGGCCCCTGTACTTGCCCAGCCTGGTGAATGAATGCCAGGCTCACCTGCCCACCTGGCCTCGGGTCAGTCTCTGTCCCAGAAGCCTTTCTGTTCCTCCCTCCGACTAGCGGCCTGGAGCCCCAGTGACAGCGGTGGAGAGGAGCAGCCAGGACCCCCGAGGCTAGACCTTGACTTAAGACCCTCCAGGGCCCTGGCAGTGAAGCTGTTCTTTCAGATCTGTGTGGCCAGTGGGAATCTTAATACTGGGCTTCTGGTCCAACTGCCTAAAACTACAGGATACCTGGTTAAGAAACAACCAATGCAACAGTGGGGGTAGCGGTTCTGGGAAGTGACCCCAGGGCTTTGCACATGCTAAGCAAGTGCTCTACCACTGAGCTGCACCCCCAGTCCGCCATTTTTTTAGTGTAGTGTATGAGGCAGAGTTTTATACTTAAAGCTCTAGTGTTCTGCTGAAACTCCAGTGTAGACATCCTGTACTGCAGGGCAGGGAGGGTCCCTCATGACCTCCACCTTCCTCGCTCTCATCCAGGGCCATGTTCGTTTTTTTTTTTTTTTCCCAGAAGGTACTTTTAGAACCTGGGGCCCTTTGGGGTGCTGTTGACTAAGGCCAGAAGCACCTGATGGGGAGCAGGAAGTCTGCTCTCCCATTTTAGTTCTGCCACTGACTTACCAGGAAGTCACTGGGCCTCTCTGGGATTCATTTCTGAGCCCTGAAAAGATGTGCTGAGTCCCAGGGTTGGTTCAGCGGGTGGGAGAGCGCTCAGACCCCAGAGCCAGCCGGGCTCAGCTCTCCATCCAGCTCTGCTCCCTCGTGGCTGACTGTGTGACCTCGGGCAAGCCGCTATACTTCTCTGGGTCTCCCTCTGCCTCTGATAAATGGATGATAAATAGATGTAGTGGCACAGACCCGAATGGCTCTGGGGGAGGAGAAATAAGACGCTGCTCTGTAGGGTTCCCAGTGTGGTGGGCACCCTGGCAGTGGGAGGGCTCACAGCCCTGGGGGACCTCAGGGGACACCTTTCTGCACATCTGCCTTCCCATGAGACGGGACAAGGATGCTCTGTTGGAGACAGATCAATGGCTTAATTTGAGAAGGCCATCTGGAGCAGGGCCTGGGACTTGGGCCTCCTGCGAGATTCTGGCAGCGGTGGGGGTGATGGGATGACGTTGGTGATGGCAGTGGCAGCTCCCTAGGGGGCACCAAGCCCCTCCATCCCCCACATCCTCCGCTGGATTGCAGGGAGCAGGTGAGGGGCAGGAGGATGCTGCCTGCCTGGCAGTGGGTGTGAACCTCCAGCTCAGGTGTTGGGGTGACAAGGGCCGTAGCTGTAGAACCTAAATCAGAGCTGGGAGTTTATTCTGCAGAACTCAGGGGACCCTCGTGCCATCAAGGTCTATGACAGTGGGCAGGCAGCTGGAATTGTCAAGCTGGAAAGGAGAAACAGGAAGCCTGGCTGGCCGGGAGGATGGGGTACACCGGTAATGAATGGTGAACTTGGGGTGTCCCCACGGCCTTGCCAGGTGTCTGGTTCCAGCTGAGGATGAGCAAAGGGTTTCTGTTGGCTGTGCTAGTGGCCACAGGGAAGCCCCCCAAAGGAGAGACATGTGGTCCGCTGAGCTGCTTGAGCCTGAGCCCTCTGGGCAGGCGCTGGGCATGTGAGGGTGACTTCATAGGAAGTGACTCACTCTCCCAAGGGGCTGCATGGACTGATTATTTGGAGAGATATTTGTGTTTGGGATAATTGTGTCCCCTGGAGGTACCCAGCCTGAGGAATCCCTAGGACTTCTCTAACTTGGCATAGGCTGCAGGTCCCACCCTTTGCCCTAGTGGGCCACCTCACCACCCTGACTCCACACCCAGGGGCTAGTTCACCACCCTGAGTCCACACTCAGGGGCTAGCTCACCACCCTGAGTCCACACTCAGGGGCTAGCTCACCACGCTGACCTCACACCCAGTAGGCTAGATCAACACCTTGATCCCAATACTTAGTAGCCTAGTTCAACATCATGCCCCCCTACCCACCCTAACCCTCCATCCCCCACCCCGCCAGGGGCTAACTCACCAACTTGACCTCCGTATCCTGGGAGCTAGCTCATCACCCTAGCCCTGTCCCCCAGCAAGCCTCATTACCCTGACTTCCTGGATCGGGCACATCGCCAGGGCTGTCTCCATCCTTGGCTGAGAACTTCAAGTGGCCTCCAGAGGCTCAAGCCACTAAAAAGCTGAACCCAGCATGGGGAGCCCATCAGTGGCCAACTCAGCTTTCCTTGTTTGCCTGGAGACCAGAAGTCGGGTCCTAAGTTGAGAAGGACTATAAGGCACCTTTATCCCCCCTTTTTTTCTTTTGTTGAGACAGGGTCTCACTCTGTAACCCGGGTTGCTCCTGAACTCACTATACAGCCCAGGCTGGCCTTGAACTCATGGCAATCCTCCTGCCTCAGCCTCCCAAATTCCGGTATTATAGGCGTGCGCCACCACGCCCAGCTATCGTGTGTTACTAGGGGATTAAGCCTGGGCTCCTGCGCTTCCCAGGCAAGTGCTCTAATCACTGAGCTGCACCCGCAGCCTGGCACCCTTACTCTTAGGACTGGAGCAGACTGTACACAGGGGGTGGGGCACTCAGTGGCGCTTTTCTGAGGCTTCTTTATCCCCTACAGAAACACCAAAGCAAAGTGGACCCTTCAGGCCAGAGAGCAAAGGGGTTGGGGAACTCAAGGAGAAGGCTTCTCTGGGCCTTTCCCACAAGCCTCAGAGGAGTGTGGGCCAAGGGCATTTTCTGGGGTGCCCTCTATCTCAAAAACGAACAGTGCCAATGCCGTCACCAGCACCGCCGTGTGCGTACACTTTAGGGTTTACACTGAGAGCAAGAGGGCTTTGAACTCGCACAAGACGACAATGGAGAGTGATTAAATTCCTTTCCAGACAGAGAATTGATGCCAACATTCATTCTCAGTGGGTGGCAGGTGGCAGGAGCCTGGCTGGGACACCGTCTCCTTCCCTCGCTCTGTCCAGTTACTGCCATGCTATGGCCAGACACACACTCTTACTCAGAAGTCACATTCCGGATGGAAGTTTGGGGTGTCTTGGAAAACGGGAGGCTGGGTGAGAAGGGGTCCTCCTTACCCTCCATGGGACCCCGCGGGGGCTGAACTTGAACTTGAACGGTGGGGTCCCCTCTCATTCTGGGGCTCTCCTACTCCCGCTCAGCTCCTGCTCTTCCTACCCCACTGCCCCCCCCCCCACCCTCTGTTTCCACCTTTTGGGGCTAGAGGCTGGGAGCGGCGGGGAGGTCCCGGATCAGGTGCACACGGCTCCTGCTTGTGGGCGCCAGGGAACCCCAGGCCACACAACGAGTGGAGGTGGGTGGCTGCCCCCTTGTGACATAGCCTTCCTCCTGACTGCTCCGTATGCTCTCCCCGACTTCTGCCCTCTCCACCGCTTGTTCCACAGAAGCCCCCTGCCTACTCTGGGGCCACCCACCTCTGCCAAGCGGCACCCCCTTTCCTGATGGCTGGAAGGACCTGGCAGATCCACACCCAGCTCAGGACCCAGGCCGCTTGAGCAGGAAGGGTCAGAGATTCTGAAGGCTGCCTTACAGGGGTGCTCAGAACCTTCAGCTAGCACCAAGGAGGTCCCCTGTTGGGACCTGCCAGGTCCCCAAGAACTGGCCTCTCAGATGAGACAGAACTGTGCTTGGGCTCCCGAGTACTCTAGGCCCCAGAGCAGAGAACCTGGTCCCTCTCACTGGCATCAAGGCCAACTAAAGCCCTGGTGACAAACACTTCCTGTCACGTCTTTCTGGTCACATTTGGCCCCATCTGTCCCCAACATCCCAGGTCTCAGGCCCCTGCTGGCAGAGGCAGGCAGCAGCAGGGACCCACCAAAGGTATAGCTGTGTACTCTGGGCTAGGCTGGCACCAAGGCTGCTGGGCACAGGGATATGTGGGCTGGGTGCTCCCCTCCCGCTAGCCTGAAGTCCATGGGTCCCCCACTTCCAGTGGGCTCCACAGGACAAACCTCTGTGGGGGTCACGCTGGCTGAGAGCCATCTCAGTAGCTTCTGGGAACACCATGACATTAGTCACGGCCCCTGCTAGGGGCCAGGCTGGTCACTGTAGGCTGTGCAACCGTGGGCTACTGACTTGGCCTCGCTGGTCCTGTATTCTTTGCTGAGGGGGATGACACCACCAACTGTTGGTACTTGTGAAGTTGGCACTTTTATCTCCCCCCCACACACACACCTTTATGGACAAGGAGTTTCATAATCCACAGAGCACAGGTGTGCTTTGGGAAGAGGAAGTGACTTGGGAAGGTGACTTCAATTCGGGATCCTTTCTCTCAAGATGCTGTGGTCCCCAGCCCGTCTGAGGGAAGCCTAGTGAGTGGCAGTCACCCCCTTCTCCCAATTTTCCTCAAGGCAGGGTCCCTCGAGGGAAGGCCTAGCCAGCTCAGCCCCAACTTGGGCTCCCCAGCGTGACCCCAGCATGAGAAACGAGGACTAATTAATTTACCGCTGTCTCAAGGAAGGAGACGGCCAGGCCCTACCCTGCGTGACCCAGGACTTCCAGATAATACCTGCCATGGACAACTGTGCTTTGTACTTTGAAAGCAAAGAAACTGAGACACGGAGAGATTGAGAGACTTTCCTATAGTCACACAGCACACAAATGCTGGGTCTGGGATTTGAACCCAGGTCTGCCTGATTCTAGGTTCTGAGCGCACAACCCTAAGACAGCCCGTTATTTGGGAATTTGCTGGGTCCGTGTGAGGGGTGCAATGGGACAGGGCTGGGTGGGGATCAGAGTTGGAGTCAGGACCGTGACCCGTGCGGATCCCAGGCTACGGTGCTGGTGGCCGGTGTGAGGCCGGCCACGGAGGAGGCACTTGGGGCCTGGCTCCCCAGCCACCCTCTTTGTGTCACCCGCCTGGGAGGGCTGCTTTGAGGTACAGATGAGATCCTGGGTATGGAAAGCTAAGTGTGTGCCTGGTGCTTAAAATGTGCACTCTGTCCCACCCTGCCAGTATATGGAGCCATGCTGTCCTGGCACAACCAGAGGCGGACGCACACCTTGCCCAAGCAGGCAGGGCTGGGGATTACTGCGGCTCAGGCCTTCCCTGCCCCACGCCTTTTGGGAGGTTCTCTCAGAACTGGCTCTGGTCTCCTTGTGGCTGCAGCTGGTAGGACTGGCACTGCCCTGGACATGGGGCAGGCACTAGGGCAGGCCAAGTCAGGCTGGACACTGCCCCGGTGGCACAGGTGATGGTGAAGGGTTCGAGGAAGGCTGCTCTGAGGCTGCGGGGCACAGAGGAGACGCAAAGGTACTGGCCGGACGGGGCAGGGCTGTGGGGGACTCTGGAAAGAGGCCACTCTTCAGATGCACCCTCTATAGGAAACTCATAACCCCCACAGGCCGGGAAGTGGCTTTTTGGGTTAAAGAAACCACAGAGGAGAGAAATGGCAGCACAGAGCAATTGAGGAACCAGACTAGAGGCCACACCCCTGAAGGAGTCCCTACGCCGCTCTGTAGAAGAGGTAACGGTTGAAGTGGATGGGGTGGGGTATTTATTTGTTTATTTATTTTGTGATGCTGGAGGGGAACCCAAGGCCCTAGAGCTATGAGCATTCCTAGCCCAATTTTTGGTTTTGATTTTGAGATAGGGTCTCACTAAGTCACTGAACTGCCCAGGCTGGGCTCAAACTTGCCATCCTCCTGCCTCAGCCTCCCAGCCTGGTGGAATTACAGGCCTGCACATCAGGCCAGGCTTGAAGTGGGTGAGAGAGGGAGAGCACACAGGCCCTAGCGACTGCTTGGTCATGACAACACTCTTTTGTTTCTACTTTTTGGTTTTTGAGACAGGGTCTTGTTCTGTAGTCCAGGCTGGTCCTGAACTCACTACATAACCCAGGTTGGCCTTGAACTCACAGCAAACCTCCCGCCTCAGCCCCCCGAGTGCTGAGATTGCAAGTGTGCACCACCATGGCCAGTTTATATGGTGCTGGGAATCAAACTGAGGGTCTTGTCCTTGCTAGGAAAGCGCTCTGACCTCTTTACTATGCCTTTAGCTCCTAATCTCTTGTTTCTAAAGAGGAGCTTCCAACTCCAACACCTCACTTGACCCTGAGTTTGGGTCATGTCAGGACTGTACCCCTGGCCCGACCTTGAGACACCAACAAAGCCAGGCAGCCTAGAGGGGAGCAGAAGGGCATGAGGAGGAACCACCAGCAGCGTGGAAGATCCCACGTGGGGCGGCCTGGAGCTGACCTCACGCTCCTCGCCTGCCTTTCAATTAATCCATAGCCACGCCCGCAGGCCTGAGACTGAGAGGTGAGGAAGGCCCGCCGCATGCAGGCACCTGCTCTAAGGCCCTGCAGGGGCGGGGTAAGATGCCAGGGGAATGAGAATCTAGGCAAAGCCCTGCCTGGAAGAACCTGCCTCTCTTGGGCACCAGCGAGGTGCCCGCCCCCTGACCTCCAGGTCACGCACAGCTCTCTGGCACCTGCCTTAGACCTAGACAGAGGTGGGGGTGGAGCCCACAGCAGGCCCCGCCCAGGTGCTGGGAAAGAGGGCGGGGTGGCCCCAGGCTCCACCCACTCAGCGGCCTCTGCAAAAAGTTACATTTCCCTCAAGGTACCCACACCTGACACCAGCTGGACTGTGGGAGGCCGGGAGCAGGAGGCCAGTCTCCAACGTGGGTTGGACTGAGGCACTAGCTAGTGAGTGAGTTAAGGGTAAAGAGGGTGGATCCACACTGTAGGGGGCTCTGAGGGTCCTGATGGCTCGCTGTACTGAACCCAGAGTGGTGTGTCCTGTCTTCCCCCTTACTTCATGGTGATGACGATGATGGTGACTTCCTGCCAAATCGGGGTTGTGTGGCCAGGGCTGTGACTCGGAGATGGGAGCTTTTGCTCGAACCTGGGCACTGGCTCCCAGGGGCCCTGCTTTCCTTGATAGGGCTGTGTCTGGTATTGGCAGTTACCCAAGCTAGAAATTCTCTGCCTCCAGCTGGTACCATGGGCTCATGGCGTGCTTACTCTTGGGGTGTCAGGGGAGAAGTTCTGGGGCCAGGCGAGCTGGATTTAAATACTGTTCAGCCACCTCACAACATACAGGGCAGTCCTGACAAAGCCATTGTCCCCACCTGTCACACATATATTATGCTGGATGCTGGGATGATGAAGAGTTGTGGGAGGTTGGGGGTGCAGCACAATGGTTAGAGCACTTTCCTGGCAAGCACAAGGCCCTGGGTTCAAGTACCCGGCACCACACAAGCTGGGTGTGGTGGTGCACATCTATAGTCCCAACACTCTGAAGGCTGAGGCAGGAGGATTGCTGTGAGATCAAAACCACCACAAGTGATTTTAGAACCAGTCTGGACTATAGAGTGAGATCCTGTCTCAAATTAAAAAAAGGAGGGCAAAAATCACCTCGTTCTAGAGGAAAAGATGGCTGGCACAAAGCGGTGGCAGGGCGCACAGGTGCACAGTGCCACTCAAGTCACAGGATCTGCAGTAAGTATCCTCTCTGAGAAGGAGACGAGGACAGACAGCCGCAGGCCGGGCACAGCTGAGGAACAGCAAGGGAGAAGGTATCAGGCGTGAGAAGGGGGACAGCGGGTCAGGAAGGTGGCTTGGGGGACACAGGGAAGTCCCGAACTGGAGGGTTCCATCTCAACGCCATGAGAAGTCACCTAATACACCTAACCAAAGGGGCATCAGACCTTGGCCTGGCCTCCCTCAGACGTGCTCAGGACGTGTCCCTGGCCTGCCTTACATTAGCACAGACCCTGCTTTGCAGAACAGAATTCCACGCATGCAGCTTGGTGAGCGCTGTGAACCCAGAGCGCGGCATGAGCGTGATTCCACCCCTCATAAAACCGAGAAGTTCAGTCAGACCCATCCAGAAGCTGGGGGTGGTCCTACGGAAAATGTATTCCTGCCAATTGCTGTACCTCATTCTACCGTGACCTGGGCATGGCAAGACTTGGTCTATAATGGGGTACGATGGCCTCTCTGCGACCCTGAGTTCAGTCGTGTTGGGCTGGGGACTTGAAACTGGGCGTAGCAGAACCACGTGTGCCAGGAACCTGGCGAAGTCTGGGAATCCTGGCTTCATTGATTGTTTTCTTATCTAGAATTAAGAAAGTAATAGAGGGCTGGAGGGATAGCACAAGGCCCTGGGTTCGATTCCCCAGCACCACAGAAGCTGGGTGTGGTAACACACACCTGTAATCCCAGCACTCGGGAGGCTGAGGCAGAAAGATTGCTGTGAGTCCAAGGCCAGTCTGGGCTCCATAGTGAGTTCAGGACCAGCCTGGGCCACAAAGTGAGACCCTGTCTCAAAAAAAAAAAAAAAAAAAAAGCAATGAAGAAAGTTGAGTGACCCACAAGTCAAAAGTAGGGTGTGTAAGACCATTTCCTGGTGGTTTAGCACACACAATGGCGTTGTTTCGAGGTTCTGTAACTGGGCAACAAGGCCACCTTGGCGTCAACACAGGGCGACGTGTTCATCGCTTCACACTCACCCTGCTCACGAACGTGAACAGAAGTATCACCTTGCATTTGCATCTCACGCCAGATCGAGGCCGTGAATTTACTGGGGAAGAGCGAGCAGGCTGCGTGTGTCACATCGCCGCCCTGCTGTGCCCACGGGCTGGGAGTCCACGGGCTGGGCTACGGGGAACTTCCACGCCATTTTACAAGGAACACTGTACGTGAGTGTTATCATCTGTCACGTCGGGTGGTGCGCATTGTCCAGAGCACAGAGCACCTATGCGTGCGTAAGATGCCCCCCTCACGCCGAGAGCTGGTTGCTCACTCTGCCTGGGGTCAGGATTTCGAGCCAGCAAAGGTCACAGAAGAGCAGCTGAGGGAAAGAGGGGAGCTAGTGACCCCAGCTGGGGAAGTGTTCCAAGGGGGACAGGTGGCCATCTGGACCGAGGGCCTCTGTCAGTCAGCAAGTATAAGGAGAACAAGGGCTTTGGTGACAGAGATGTTTTGGTGTCAGAGTGGGGAGGGAGGTAGGGTTTGGAGGCCAAGGAACTGGGGGGCACAACCCCCGAGGGGCTCCCCTGTGGAGGGAGCTGAAGAGATAGGGCTTGGAGACTATACAGACCCGCTCCTGGGTGAGCTCTGGGCAGCTCATTCCTGGCCCAGGAGGGCAGGTGTGGGTGCAGCCCAGAGTGAGGCATGCTGGGAGATGGGTGGCGGGTAGAGGAGGCAGCCAGTTATGGGCCAGGAGGAAAGGGGGAAGTGACCCCGGAGAGGGGAGGGGCAGTGGAATGGCTTCTTAGAGCCCCGAGGGAGAAGTCTTGAGAAATGCCGCAGGACAGCCGGGCAGGTGCGGGGTCAACAGAGGCCAGCGGCCGTAACTCCAGGTGAGCCACGCATCGGTGCGGGTGCAGGGTGGGTAGGGGAAGGCTCTCGTGGAGACAGCAGCCATGCTAGGCTATGGGAGGGAGAGAGAGAGGGGTTAGTGTGGCCGGGTACTCTGGTGGAGGAGGCCTCGGGACAGCGGGAGACGGGCCGAGCGGGCTGCAGGTCCCGTGGGGCCGTGGCATGTTAGGAGCCAACCCAGTTCACGGGAGTGGCCAAAGGGGGCCCACGGTAGGCGCAGTCCTCACTAGTGTTGCAGCACAGGGTCAGCCTGTGGGAGCAGGTGGCCGATGCCAGGTGAAGGGCAGCGCCATGGGAAGACGGAGGCCAGGGGACCAAGGGCCAGCGTGCCAGCCGTGTGGCCACTGGAATAAAACCTGCAGACAGCAGAACAGAGGCGGTGGCAGGAGCCATCGTCCTCAGGGACAAGGTCTCTGTAGGAAGCGGTGTAGACGGAACACTTCAATTGAAAGCTGGCATCTATGGAGTGCAAAAAGAGAGGAAAGATGCGGCACCAGAAGCTGGGATGAGGGGGCAAGGCTGTGGGTTTCTACGGCAACGGATGGAACCAACAGCAAAGGGTGGGAGGGCTGCTGAGGGCCCCAGGCACCAGGTGATGGAGAGGCCGTGAGGGCGTGATGGGAGGGGTCTTGCCAGCCTGGTGGGGCTCTGGGGATCAGCCCTCTCCCCTCCCGCCTCGCCTGCAAGATGGGACAATAACACCTGCCAGGCAGGGCTATGGTGAGCCAACAGTGAGCGTTATGTCGGATTTGGGATCACCGAGGTCATGACCCTCATCACCACTGTCAACAGAGGTTGGGATGGGCCGGCATAGTTTCTCCAGAGGGTGGAGATTCTTAGAGGATCAGGACAAGAGGGGAAAGGGCTCACTTAGTGGCATCTGTGGTCGGGTGGCCTTCTGACCTGACCCCTTGGGTGGTGGCCTCGGGGCTGACGTGCTGTGATCGGGAAGAGCTCCGACATGTGGGCGAGAGAAGCCCTGGTGTGTGGTTTCCCCAGCTGGCTCCTCCAGGGCAGGAGCTCCCCACGGAACCCTGGGGGGCTGAGGAAGGAGAAAATGCCACCCCTCGGCTCTGCCACGTTTGCAGGGCGCCTGTCTCTGCAGCTGTGGCCCAGCAGGGCTGGCTCCATTCGGGTGTGGCAAGGGGAATGTGGGAGGGCGAGCAGGTGAGGGCCCCACCGGGACCCAGGCAGACTGGGGCGAGGGAGGGGACTTCCTGGTACCTGTCAGGCAGACATGGTGTGTCAGGATGTAGGGCGATTGTCCCAGGCACAGTGCACCCCCATGGGGTAGCAGGTAGTAAGAATCTGTTTTTGGCTGGTCCTGAATTCACTATGGAGCCCAGGCTGGCCTCAAACAGCAATCCTCCTGCCTCAGCCTCCCAAGTGCTGGGATTTATAGGCACATGTCATTGGGTCTGGTGGGAGAAGGTGATGTTTAAGTAGAGCCCTAAAGTTCAAGGTGATGCATCATGTGGAAAATAGGGAAGAGGAGCATTCTGGGTAGAGGGAACAGCCAGGCAAATGCCATGAGGTAGGATGGCCTGGCATCTTTATGGACCAGCAGGGACTGAAGCAAATTAAGACTTAGGAGTGAAGGTCCCAACACCAGCTGTTACGAGGTGTTATTTGAACAAACTGGCGGACGCCACCCACCGACCATCCTCCTAAGACTAGGTCTCCTCTCCAAATCCAGCGATGTGCCCCATGATGCCAAGATCTTTGGGGTCTCTGGAAGTTCTGGAGTGAATATTCGCGTGGTTGATGATCCCACGCGGGCGACAGACCCCACCGGCAAGGCCCTCTGGTCTCTGGACCCCAAGGTGGATGTGGCCATATCTGTGGATGCCGTCAGTAAGAATCTGAACGATCTCCAGGTGAGAGCCATTTCCTCAGCCGAAGGGGCTGGGGTCCCCCACCACTCCCCACCCAAGGCAGGAACCCCGAACCTACCCATTCCTGTGTCACCCCCACTTCACATCCCATGAAGCCACGCCCATGTGGCATGTCCCAGGGCAACTGCACAGACACCAGAACGCATGGGCGCCCAGCACCTGAGCCCTTGGAAGCACACGAGTCCTCCTCCCACAGACGCAGGACACAGAAGGTCCCCACTCGGCCGTGGGCAGGGCTGGCAGGACCAAGAGTCTGAGCCTGGCCAGCACATGCTCACCTATCTGTGCTCCCGAGGCACCTGAGCACACGTGTCTCATCCATGACCCGAGCTCAGATGGCGCCTCCCAGGTGCTGCACACGCAACAGCCCTGGGCTGTCCCCACCCTGCCCGGCCTCCCGGCTTCTCTGATCTGCTCTGGTCCCACCAGGGCATTGCCAGTTCCCGGCTGGAGAAGCTGCCCTGCCCCTGAGAGCACCAGCAAGCTGCAGCGGCTCTCGGGCCTCCCCTGCCCAGACACGGATTGTGGGGTGTCCCTGTTCCCTGCTGCCACTCTCTGCGGGCCCCACGCTGATTCAGGGCTGGCTTTGCTCCCACAGGTGACCGTGTCATACTTTGGGAAGGAGGGCAAGGCCACCTTGGGCCAGAGCGAGCTCCACCTGACAGCCATCGGTGAGTCCCGCCCCTGCCGCCTGCTGGGCTCCGGTGGCTGGCAAAGGGTGCAGCAGAGTCCTCAGATTTGGGGACCCGTGCCAGTCTCCCCTAGCACTGAGCTGGGTGACTCCAGGGACCTTTTAACCCTCTGGAACCACAGGAATTGAGACTCAGAAACACCTGGGGCCACGAGAGTCTGGAAACATCATGGCCCCTGGCTAGAGTCAGAGGAGGCAGAGACCCCTTGGGCCCAGGAGCCTCAGGGCCAGCCGTGCAGGGCTGCCAGGCATTGGGGATTTCCCCAGGGCCAGAATGCTGGTCCTCGCAGGATGGGGACGAGGCCTTGCTGCCCCATGTGGGCCCAGGAGGCGTAAGGACAGTGGCCGCTCTCTGCTCCTTCCAGATGTGTCCCTCGACGTGGACGTGGACCGAACAGGCAAAGTGAAGAAGAGCCGAGGGGACAAGGTGAGACCCGCGTGGCTGCCGGGACAGCAGGGTGGACGGGCAGCCCTGGGGACGACCTCGGGGCGGGCAAGGCCCTCGCCTCCCCCACGGTGGCAAAGGATTCCATGGTGTCTGGGATATTGAGCAGCGCCAGGGGCCCACCCAGCAAGGCCACATTGACTCACGTACACATTAACTTAGATCTGCGTGACTGTTGGAAAACAGTCTCTGGTCTCCCTTGTGCTGCTTGGAATTGGGATCTTTTTTTTTTTTTCTCACTGTCTTTTCTATGTGGGAGGCTATATTTGGACCCCTAATTATGGCGGGGCTTCACGAAAGGTTGTTGAGTGACTGAATGACCTCCTTGTTGAGAAGGCTACAGTAGTCAGCTCTAGTTAGATGGCGAAGAGTAAAGAGAAGGGGGTGATTTGTCCCACAAGGGCTTTCTGGAAGCTGTCCTGGAAGGGGTGGAGGGGCAGTGTGTAGGGAAAGCGCCCAGAGGGGCAGGCAGTGTGGACAGGCCACAAGGCTTTGTGGGCAAGGCTGGGTGGGTCGACATGGCGGATGTGCAGGCTGTGCTCTGCACAAGAGGGTTTGGGTAAGGGAGTGGGTGGGGGTAGGCTCTCTGTCATGAGAGGGCCCTGGGGCAGGATGGCATCTCTCCGGAGGGAGGACAGGAGTGCTACTGAGTGCCACCTAGGCCAGCAGTGGCCCTGTGCAGTCCCAAAGACCGACCGAGTTTGAACACCAGGCAGCTATGTGGCTTAGGGTTCACCTCCCAGGCCCTCTCTTCCATTGTCTGCAAAATGGGGAAACTGAATCTGGCCTGTGGGTCTGCTAGGTACAGAGTAGAGGTGAATCAGAGAGAGAGGTGATCACAGACGGAGACGGCTCAGCCCTCTCTCCTGCGGCAGCGTGGACCTCAGCTTGCAGGGCCTTGGGGCCTCAGGTGATGTCAGCGACGCCTGTGGGACGGACCTGTGGCAAGCGCTGAGAGCCCCTAGCTGCTGTCCAGTCCCTAAGCCTCTCCGGGTCGCGGTGGCACAGCCCTTGTTGCCCAGGAAGGGCCACACCCCCACTGGGGTCATTCCTGGATGTGAGTTGGCCGGGCACAGCCACTGTCCCAGCAGTGCAGGTGTGCGTTGGCCCGGGGTCCAGCTTTCCAGGCCACCTCCGGCCCCTTCCCGCACTCACCTGCCTCCTGCTCACCTGGAGCGTCTTTCCCTGCCACAGAAAACCTGGCAATGGGGACCGGAGGGCCGAGGGGCCATCCTGCTCGTCAACTGTGACAAGGACGCCTCGGCATCCACAAAGCCCGACCTCCACAGCAGCTCGCCAACGTCGCTGGATGGTAGTGGCCGGGGCTGCCGGGGCAGAGGGGCCGTTGGCGAGGGGGCAGGCAGGGTCACCTCAGGGGCCACTCTCCCCCCAGACCTGCAAGACATGTCCCCGATGGTACTGACCTGTGACGGCCCCGACGAGCTCTTCAGCCGACACCAGCTGGTCCTGGACGCGTCCTTGTCGGACGCCAGCAGGGTGCGGGTCTTCCTAGCACCCGTGCAGGGTGAGCTCCCGCGGGACTGTCCCCACCCGCTGCCCCCCTCCTCTTCCTCCTGTCTCCTGTCCTCTCCCCGCAGGCTGCAGGTGGCCACACCCCTGTGAAGGCAGGTGCCCGGGACAGCTGCAGCCTCTGACCCCACAGATGCACACGTTCACTGGCACCCAGCGGGTGGCACAGCTGTGCCAACACAGACATCCCAGGCACCAGAGTCTCTTTGTCTACCACCTGTGGTCAGCCAGCAGGGACCCGATGTTCATAGCCTGCTCGGCACTATCCAGGGGGGCGGTGAGGGACACCCACTAGGGAGGTCAGTGCCCAGGCCCTGCCTGAAGTCCCCACTGTCCCACTGGAGTTTTTATTAATCAAGAGATGTCATTTTAGGGGCTGGCGTGTAGCTCAGCGGTAAAGTGAGGTCCTGGGTTCTGCCCCAAAAGAAAAAAAAAAAATTCATTGCTTTAAATTACTTTAAAGAATACACTTCCCTTAACCCTGAAGCGCTTTCAGGTATGTAGGGGGTTCCTGAGGATCTAACCCAGGGCCTTTGCATGGGTTGTATCTCCCTACCCCTTTTTACTTTATTTTTGAGACAGGTCTTATTAAGTTGCTAGATTGCCACTGTTCCACCCTCGCGAGATTTGAGGAGATCGCGCTGTATCTGGTTGGCCCTCACTTGGGCCTGGGCAGCACCTGGGGTAGGGCGGCGTTGATCGCAGGTTGGGCTGGAACTTGTAATCCTCACGCCTCGGCTTCTCAGGGTGCCGGGATCACAGGCCTGCACCACCTCGCTAAGCTACTCCCTCATTTTTTGTAGCTGAGTAATATTCCATCTCAGGGGAACGCCCTATTTTGCCCACGGATGGGCACCTGGGATGTTTTCATCTTTGGTGCCAGGTGTTTCTTGTTGTTTAACTGACTTAAAAGTTTATACTAGCCCACGGTACACGAGGCACTGGAGTGCAGAGAGATTGAGTCACTCGGCCAAGGTCACACGGCAAAACTTGGAGGAGACCTCACCCCAAAGGCGGCTCATCCCCCCCATCCCCAGCCACGGGAGTGTCCCCCCGCCCCCTCGGCCCTGACTGTGGCTCTCCCTAGGCCGGAGCTCATTGTCGGCATACAAGCAGGTGGTGGGGCCGCAGCTCCCGTCCTATCAGGTAGCGCGACAGCCAGGACAGCGGGAGATCACGTTCTACGTGGAGGGGCTCGCCTTCCCTGACGCCGAGTTCTCGGGGCTGGTCTACATCAACGTCACCCTGGGGGACACCAAGGTACTTACGGCGCGGCCGCTGCGGGGACAGGTGCCAAGGGGTGGGCGTGGAGGAGCCACTTTGGAGGTTCCGGCTGAGTCCTCCTGTCCCACCCTCCCCCGTGCCCTGCCCAAGGTGCCCCTCTTCAGAGACACTGTGGCCTTCCACGTGGCCCCCTGGATCATGACCCCCAACACCCAGCAGCCCCTGGACCTGTATGTGTGCAGGTGAGCCCCGCCCCCTCGCCACTGTTGCACCCTCGTGAGACTTGAGGAGATCGCGCTGTGTCCGGCTGGCCCTCGCTCGGGCCTGGGCAGCACCTGGGGTAGGGTGACGGTGATCACAGCCTAGAGCTGGGCACAGGGCAGCAGAGGGTGGCCCTGGGCAGCTGGGGTCCAGCTGAGTTAGGCTCAAAGTTGAGCATCCCATGCTGTCCTTCCTGTTGCAGAGCCCAAAGCGTCTCATGTAGCATGGCCTCCTGGGCCATGGGCCCGGGCTCTACCGGGAGGGCTCGGGGCTACAGGAGGCCTTGTCTCCCTCCGACGTAGGCGTACCCTGTGCCTGCCAAGGACGGGGGACCCACCCGGCTTCCAAGGGCCCACGAGGGCCCCAGGGCTTCCACCATCTCTCAGAATTCCGCCCGGGTCCCTCGGTAGAAGGGTGGCTTCCATGGGCAGGACTTTTGCAAGCCTCAAGGTCAAACTCCGTGGAGAAGGTCACAGCAGAACCAGATGGAAATCAAAGGCAGAGAAGGCCGAGCTTAGTACTGCAGGCCTGTAATCCCAGCGCTCTGGGAGGCTGAGGCAGGAGGATCGCCAAGTCCAAGCCCAGTATGGGTAACGGAGCGATTTAGCAAGACCCTATCTCAAAACCAAAAATTAGACTGGAGATACAGTGTGGTGTGAAGGCCCTGGGCTCAGTCCAGGGGGACAAGGCAGAGAAGGGAATGGCCAACTGGGCTGCTCCACTCACCTGGCCCCACCCGGTGCTCTGTGTGGACAGGAGCGGATGGGGCGAGACCCCCTCTCACGCCACCGCTGGCTGCACAGCCTAGCTTGTGTGGCCCGGCCACTGTCACCTCGGGGCGCTGTCCGCGCCCCCCAGCGGCCTGCCCACCAGGGTTGCTAGGGCAGCGACCGTCTCTGTGGCTGCCTCCGGGCCTTGGCCTGAAGTCCCTGTGACACATCGCTCCCCGTCTCTTGCAGTGTCACAGACGTTTATGGCCCTAATGAGAAGTTTGTGGACGACCTGCGGCAGCTGGTACAGAAAGCCGGCTGCAACCTGGTCATTTGCCCTCAGGTGGACAACCGCAACGACCGCTGGATCCAGGTGGGTGCAGTGGTCAACTCCAGAGCTCACCCCAGCCCTCAGCCGAGTGCAGGGCCGAGGGACCTGCCTGGGCCCTCATGGTCCTCAGGCTCTCTATAGAAGCCAAGCTCACGCGGCCCCTTGGCTGGGGTGTCCCAGGGCCTCACCCCACTGCGGACTCGTAGAGGGTCTGGCTCTGTCCTGCCCAGGGTGTGTGTCACTGTGTGTCACAAATCACCCCAAGGAAGCCACTCTGCCTGTTTCTTCTGTCCCCTCAGGATGAAATGGAGTTTGGCTACATCGAGGCCCCCCACAAATCCTTCCCTGTGGTTTTTGACTCCCCCCGAAACAGGGGCCTGGAGGATTTCCCCATCAAGAAGGTCCTGGTATGTGGCAAAGGGCGGGAGGAGGGCAGCTGGGGACCCTCGGGATGGTTTGCCTGGCTGGGAAAAAGGGTGAAAGGACACCGGAAGTGGGGTGCCAGCAATCTGGAGAGACACTGGGAGGTTTGGACAGGGGCGGGAACTAATATGTAAATTGCATGCAAATAAATAAGCACTCTAGTGACCCTGCACCCATTCCGAGAAAGGCGGAACAGGAAGGCTGTCTTAGGTTAAGGACCTTGTTCCAGCAGAGAGGCCAACCCTGAGGGACCCAGCAACATATTTGTGGTGAACCTTCATGGCTTCTGTTTTTAAGATCCTCGGATAGCAAATGTTTTCTGAATTCCTTCTCTAGGACAGGCACTGCCTCCTGTGCACAGAGGGCTGCAGTGGCACCTGCCACCACATACTGAGTCCCAGGCACAGTGCCCTCGCCTTCCCTGGGGCACTCTGTGCTATTCCTAATAAGTAGTGTTATATTCTGTCTTGATGAGGAGACTGAGGCTCAGAGATGTAGAGTCACGTGCCCAGTGGTGGCATTAACATGCAAAACCAGACCCTGCCTCCGTAGCCCGTGGTGGGCACTGTCTCTGTCTGATTATGGTCCCACTCCTTTCTGCTGGGACAGAGCTGGCCCAGGAGGGAGCTGGGATGGGGATGTCCTGGAGCTATGGGTACACGTTCACCCCTCCCCAGCCACGCAGCCAGGCCAGGATCCCGTGAGACTTCTTGGGCTGTATTATTATTGACTTTCCCAGCCATATACAATTTAACTCCCTCTTGAGTTTCCTCATTGACCCACAGGTCCTTTGGATATGTCCTGATTAGTTTCCAAACATTTGGGGATTTCCTGTTTCTTTTCTGTTTGGGAATTTTATTGAATTGCAAGGGGCTCAAAGAGCAGAGGAATTTGGAAACGTGGCTAGAGGTATCCCCAGGGTCCTCTAAGAGCTGCCCCTGCCCATCCTAACTGAGCCCTCCTGCTTGGGGTGGGGTCTCGCTGCTCCTTCCCCAGGGTCCTGATTTTGGGTACGTCACTCGGGAGATATCTGGTGACACCACCAACCTAGATTCCTTCGGCAACCTGGACGTCAGCCCACCCGTGACGGTGAGGGACAAGCAGTACCCCCTGGGCCGGATCCTCTTCGGTGGCAACCTCTACAAGTGAGATGCTGGGTTGCGGGGAGGCCTCTCTTAGAACAGCAGATGTGTTAGTTACTTAGACATTGCTCTGACACAATGCTCAACATCCACAGTTTAAGGAAGGAAAGATTTATTTATTTAGCTCACAGTTTCAGAAGGTCTCACACAGTCCATTCATGGGGCAGCCAGCAACCGTGCAGGCACCTGACAGAGGCTGGAGAGCGGCTCGCCATTGCAGACAGAAGCCAAGTGAGTCTTAAGACCCAGGCAAGGCTAGGGATTTCCCAGGAAGAAGCTCTAACAATGTTTCCTCTTCCTCCCTTTACTTAATTCACGTTGCCAACTGGGCCCCTCCCCAGGGTGGGTGCCCCAACTCACTTCCTGTCCCACAAGCCAACTACACACAGTTCCAAATACATGAGGCTTTTGGGGGACACTTAAAATCCAAACCCCAGTATTCCGCCCCTGGTCCCAAAAGCCTCATGTCTGCCTTCTTATACAAGATGCCTTTGGACCTTTTCTAAGAGTTGCCAAAGCCTTGAACAGCTCCAGCCCAGCTCAAAAGTCCGAGTCCAAAGTCTCCTCTGAGCCACAAGGCAGACCCTCAGCTCCTGTGAAAATCAGAAGATAAGCATTATTTCCAGCACACACTGCGCCGGGTAAATATTCCCATTCCCAAAGGGAGGAGCAGGAGGGTAGATAGCAATTGGATCAAAGTAGGTTTTAAATCCAGTAGGGCAAGGGTTAATCCTGTAACTCCGTGTGGAGCATTTGGGGCAAGATGTGAGCTCCGAAGGCCAGGGTGGCCCCACAGCCCCATCTTGTCTTCTGTGGGCCGGTTCCACTCACAACCTGTGGCTTTCCTCAGAGGACGATCCAAGCTCCTGGCTTCTCCAAATTTCCAGGGTCTCCACTGTCCCTTAGGCGTCTCCCTTACAACCTCATCCACTGCCCTCCGCTCACGGGTGCACTGCTGGGCCTCCAAGGCCTTCCTCTGAAATCTGGCTGGAGGCCTCCATGACCCCACAACTCTTGCACTCCAGGAGCACAAGGACGTCCCCAAGGTCCGCCACTGGCTGGAGCAGTAGCCTGGCCCTCCTGGGTTTTGGCTGCGGTGCCTGGGTGGCTGAACTCCAGGTGGCTGGACTCGGGCAAACGCTTCTTTCTTGGAGCCTACAGAACCCTCTGAGACACACTTCTCAGAGCAAGGGCTCGTGCCTTTCCACTCCTCAATCGGTTAAGAGTGGGATCCTGCTGATGCTGAGACCCCCTCAAGGCATCTTTTTTGCAGTCCGCTTCCGAGTACCTGGCTTCTTTCAATGCTAATTTCTCTAACATCCCTGTGCTCCTCTGCCCCATCTTTTCAGCCCCTCCCAGTTGTGCAAAACTGCAAACGTTCCACATCTTTTTTCTCTGCCATGTTTTCCTCCTTTTTAGCATAGAGTTGGCTGAAAGCCACAAACAGTACCCAAGTGACAGCCTGGACACTGGACTGCTTTGATATTTCTTCCACCAGATTATGTACCCCACCACCCTTAATCTCAACTTCCAGCAAGGTCTCTGGACAAGGCCAAGATGCTGCCACACTCTCTGCCACACCACGGCATGCATGGCTTTTAGACTAACTGCCAATACGGTTCTCTTCCTCATCTGAAACTTTTCCAGCCTGTCCTTTCCAATCCACATTTCTATCAACATTCTGGAATTCTGAGCTCTGACCAGAATCTTCCACCAAGCTTAGCTCACAGCTATCTAATGCTTTTCTAGCCAGCTCCTGCAAACCTCCCCAAACTTCTCTGGCAAACCAGTTCCAAAGGCTTCCACACCACATGGTCAGGTAGCCACAGCAAGGACCCCAGTTACAACAAGTTGACACAATTTCTCCAACTGCCACAGCAGGTTTTTGGCCCCTCCTGCCACATCAGCCCAGCTGTGCAGGTGACATGCAATCTCCCACCAGGAAACCAAAATATTTGCTGCCCTAGCAATGACCAGAAAGGGCCCAGAGGTCACCCACAGCCCAGGGTAGCTGGTTGCAGGTGAGGGAGTGGCTGGCCAGGATGTCAGTGAGACACAGTGACTTGGTGAGCCCCACCCAGGACAGCTGTGATGGGACAGGAAACAAGGTATTTAGGGCTTAGTGCTCAAGTAGGTGACAGTTTCTGCTAATGGGTGCACACACTGCCAGGGGGTAGCTGAGGATGTGCCTCTCAGCAGAGAGCCGGGGCATGCCCAACCTGCCCTGGATGGCCGCTGGCCCTGTGCCCAGAAGAGTCAGGAAGCGCTAGTGTGACGGATCTTGTCCTTCCTCGGCGTTAACAGCTCTCAGCTCCTTGTGTTACCAGCGCAGCCGTGCGTTCTTTGCCCTGTCTAAGACAGAAATCGTGAAAGGTGAGCAGTACCATCCGGGCAAGTCCTTGCCGGGCCTTGGGCTCCAGCCCCAAGGAGACAGTGCAGGAAGTAGGGTGACCAGACTGGCTCTTGAGGACTGAAGAAGTAAAGCTTCTGTAGCCGTAGAAGTAACATCTGCTGGCTCAGGGTCAAATGCTGCATACAACCCTAGGATTTCTGTATATGTTGGTTATTTGATCTCATTGGTGGACAGAATTTTTTTTTTAAGTAGCTGGCATTTCATAGGAAACTGTGGGGAGGAATCAGGGCTCTCCCTGCTGTATCTCACTGGGAAGGTCTTTCAGGTGATTAGGTGGCCACAGGGCTCTGGATCAGGTGAGGTTTCCTGGCATTAATCGAAGCAAGTACTCAGGTCAGGGACCTGAGGCCACGGTGAGCCAGGGCGAGACGCTCACCCTGCTCCTGACTCATGCTTAGGCACTGGGCTGGGACTGGGTCCTGCCCACACCCCTGGGGGTCAGAAGACCTTGAGGTCTCCAGACAGCCTTTCTGTGACCTCAGAGAGGGATGGGTAAGAAGCTCAGTCTTTAGAATCAGACGGACTTGGGTTCTAGTCCTGGCTTTGCCACTTACTAGCCAAGTGATTTGGGTCCGCCTCCAACTGGTACTTACCGTGGTACCTAGTACATAGCTGGCACTCAATTCGCTTAAAAATATTTATTGCCTGCAAGGCGAGGTTGAAAGCACTACAGCCATGTCAGTGAGCAACACAGGTATATTTTAAATACGCAACGTATTTATATTTTATACAGCTCAATTTCCTCACCTGTAAAATGGGCCTAATAAAAAAAATCTGTTCCAGCTATAAAAATCAGCATAATAAGTGATAAATATTCAGTAAGCTACTTTCCTGTTGCCTAACTGGTCACCAGCGATGGGCCTGGGATAGAACTTCTGGGGCAACGCTTCTTCACCGCCTGCTAGGTACCCCACACTTGACCCCGATCACCTCATTTGACCCTCACCAACACTCCATCGGCTGGAACTGGGAGTGTTTTCTCCTTTGACAGGAAAGGAAACGGAGGCTCAGGAAAGTGAAGTGGCGTGTGTATGTTCGTGTACATATTGAGTCTTCATCCCGTAGGCCAGGCCGGGCCCCGGCTGGGGACGCAGAGATGACCAAGGCACCGGCCCTTGAGAGTCTCTAATGTGGCCGGGGGGACAGGATTCAGTTACACCCACGGGATCAGAGAGGACCCATGCTTATCTGGGAGCGCGGCAAGGCACAGCCATCCAGGTGGGAGCTGGCACAGGACGGGCGGGCCTCAGGCCAGAGCGGGCAGGGAGGAGCCAGGCAGAGCAGAGCAGGGTGCACCGGGGGACCGCGTGGGCTGAATTCTGGAACCGGGTGGAAAGAATGGTGGGAAGGGCCTCAGGAGAGGTGGCGGCCAGTGGACAGAGATAGCTCGTGACCGAAGCAGGGGGCTGCACAGGTTCAGGCCTGGCAGAGTTCAGAAGCCTGCAGCCACCCGCCTGGGGGTCCCACAAGGTTGACCCCACCAGCTGCAGCCCGAGAACGCAGAAAGTGGGGAGCCCTGGGGTCCCCCTGGGACTGTGTTCTCTTCCCCACTGCACACTGCAGCCTGTGCTCCGCCTCCCTTGCCAGCAAGCTCTGGTCAAGCCTCAGGGGTCTGTTCCAGGAGCTGCCAGGCACCCGGCAAGGACCCAGGTGGGAAGCAGATCCCTTCAGTGTGGCTCCACCCTTGCCCGCTGGCTGTCAAGACCCAGGAATGAGGTCGTTGATAGACAGATGGGACTCAGAGGCCCAGAGAGGGCAACTGCTTGACGAGCACCGCACAGCATGGTCGTGGTACAGTCTGAACCCAGGTCTCCTTCTCCTTGGCTCCAAACTAAACTTAAGCACCAGGGGCTACTGTCCTGCGCCCCTGCGGTGGCTCCTGACCCCAGCGCTGGGCAGAACTCGCGACCTCCATGCATCCTAACAGGAAATGCGCCCTTGGTGACAATTCAGCATTGTCCTGTGCACAGTGCGTGCGTGTCATGAATGTCTATCGCGTGAGCGAATGCATGAGATTTCGCTGCCTTGAGCCTCTACTTCCTTATCTGTAAAATGGGGGTGTCATAGTCCAGATCCTATGGGGGTGATGTGAGGGTTGCATGAGGTAACCCAGGTCATGCCCGAGGTGCAGGGCACATAGTGGGTGATCAAGACATTTTTTTCCCCCAGGACTCAGTGGGAATCTGACTTTTAAACAAAGCCTGGGAAGAGGTAAGGGAGTTAGAGATGTGGCTGTGTGGGAACAGAATGTTCCAGAGATAGGACGCTGCCTGTGCAAGAGTCCTGAGCCAGGGGGAGCCTGGCAGAGGGACTAGACCAGCCAGGCGGCCAGTAGGGCTCGAGAAGGAAGCGAGGCGTGGAACCAGGCAGAACGTGCGGCCCAGCGCACCCCAAGTGGTGGCCCGGGCTGATGTTTCCACATATATGTCATGGGCTGTCGTAAAATTATACAAGATGATGAGTATAAGGAAACGTAAGACAGGCACATAGTGGGCATTCCACTCACCCACTCTGGGGTCCTGAGTTTTGCGTGCTTTGAGCGAGGCCATGTTTAAAACGTTCCTTGAGTGTTGCCGCCCCCTGGTGGCAGCATTGGTGATCACTCAGCGACGAGAGATCACTCAGGCCTGAGGTCATTTTGTGGGGTCCTCTCGCTCCGCGCACCCCGCAGAGGGCCTGTGCCCCTTCCAGGCCTCATCTGTCCCTGGTCCTGGTGGCTTCATTCCCCTGAACACTCCCCACTCTCTAATTGCTTTTTTTAAAAATCCTTTAAATTTTATTTTATATTAACCATCAAAACATAAGTAACCCATTGCCCAAGATCCCGAACCCCAAAAGTCAAATCAGCATTTTCATGTCTCCCTGCTGGTTGGGGACTGGCCTGTGGCACCCTCAAGTTTCTATAGATCTGGGGTAATTTATTACGTGGTGATTCAAAATTATCTTTACCATCTGTGAAAGTTTTTCGGTTACATTCCAGTGGGTGGCAGTGCCAAGAAGAAGGAAGTCTGCCAGGTGGTGCCTAGTGTGTCAGGGGAAGAGGAAAGATTGCAAAGGGGCTGGGAAGTCATTGCTGGGTTCACAGAGAAAGCTCTGATGTGAGCTAAGCCTGAAGGAGGTTAAAACGTGAGTCATGGGGCCGCGGGAGATAGGCAGTGGCTCCAGAGAGCGAGGAGAGCAAGTGTAAAGGCCCTGAGGCAGGAACGTGCCTGTGAATTCAAGCGACCTGAAAAGGGACATGTTTGGAGGAAGTGTGTAGTCTGACGCGTTTAGAAGCCTGGAAGACATCAAGGTGAAGGCCAGGTCCTAGGGCTTGAGCAGGGCACAACCCACCTGCCACCCTTTAGGGTGGTCCTGGAGCGGCCACACTGAGCAAAGGGCACCCTCTGGGTTGACACAAGGGTGCAGGGCTCTCCTCCTTAGGCACAGTACCGCCTCTGATCTTGAGATCACTGGGCTTGGCACCAGGGACGGAGCCACACTCTACCACTTTAACTCCCTGGGCCTCAGTTTCCCCATCTGGGAAAGAGGACTCAGATGGTGGTCATAAGGCTCGTGGGGGCCCGAGGGCCCGGCAGGGTGAGCAGCAGGTGACAGCCCACACTCTCCCTGCAGCCCCAGCGGGCGACAGATGGCCAAGAAGGTGCGCGATTTCCTGTTCGCCCAGCGGGTGCAGGCGCCTGTGGAGCTGTACTCTGAGTGGCTCCGCGTGGGCCACGTGGACGAGTTCCTGAGCTTCGTGCCTACCTCAGACCCAAAGGTGCGTGCCCCTCCCCCACCTCAACACCCCTGGCCTGATGGAGCCCGCTCCACCCGATGTCCTAGGGAGCTGGGCCAGGTTAATCAGGGGGGCTTCCTGAAGGAGGTGAGCATCTCAGGCTGGCAGAATGCTCCTTTACTCCCCAGGCACACTCTCCTTTTCACACTCAGCATACGTGTGCTCAGGTCCCCTGCCAGGAGCCCGCAGTGACAGAGACAATAATAGGACAAACATAGCGAGCACCCACCTCGGGCATCCATTTGCATAATCCTTGCCCAGACCCGTCATCTGGGTGCTATTAATGCCACTTTCACAGGGAAGGGAACTGAGGCTCAGCTGGATCGTGCACTCGCACGGCCTGCAGGTGGATCCAAACCCAGCCGTGGGCTCTGGGCTCTGCATTAAGCACCAAGGATCCGCTGTCCCTGCCTGCCAGCCCCGGGACAGAGTGTAGACGGGAGGGACCCGGTGCCGCGGGAACGTGTGCTGAGTTCTGCTCCGGCCCCGTGGAGAGGACTCCAGAATTGGGGCTTGAAGGCAGGAATAGGAGTTCTCTGGTGGGCAGAGCAGGGAGGGACCCCAGGCGGGGAGCAAAGCTGGACCCAGGCCCCAAGGCGGTAAGTCCTTGAGGCTCCGGCCTGTGCTGCACCGACAAGTGGTGGGGCCTCACGTGGGCCCAGGTCTCCTGCGTCCAGGACGCTGTCCTGAGCCACGCCCTCTCCCCTGAGCCACGCCCTCTCCCCGAGCCACGCCCTCTCCACTGAGCCACGCCCTCTCCCCTGAGCCACGCCCTCTCCCTGGCCAGGGCTTCCGGCTGCTCCTGGCCAGTCCCAGCGCATGCCTCAAGCTGTTCCGGGAGAAGAAACAGCAGGGCCACGGGAAGGCCGCCCAATTTGACGGTGAGCATCGGCGACCCCGCCACTCCGCCACCCCTCAGGGGCCCCTGCTGCCCTCGGATCAGCAGCCTGAGAACCGGTGCCTTGGGGATGGCCGCTCACTGCATAGTTTGCAGCCCACCAACGCACGTGGGGATCAGGGCGCAGCCTCTCCTGGGATAGGAGTGGGAGCCGGGGGTCCCCCGGGTGGCCCCAGGTCCTCTGGTAGGCAGGGCTGTTCCCACACCAGGCCCTAGAGAGAAAAGACACTCTGGAGAGGGTGTGGGGCAGCCTTCCCTGTGGCTAGACCTGGGTTCGAACCCTGCTCTTGCCACTTGCTGGCTCTGGGCTCCGCCACGGGCGGTTCTGAGCCTCTCGGGGCCTCAGTTCCTCAAGTGGAGATGACAGTGAGCTCCTGCTCGTACTGTTCCGCAGATGGGTAATAAATTAAGGGGGTTTCTCAGCGCGCAGGTGGCACTCAGGGTCGGAGTCCGCGCTGTAATGACCAGCCCCGCATCCCGGCATCCCTCCCTCACCAGGCCTCGCTTCACCCACGGCCTCTGACCCCGGCGCCGGCCTGGAGGGCCATTCTGGCCCGGGCTGGCTGTCCCTGGGCCTGAGGTCTACGTCTCTCTCTCACAGGGTTGAGTCATAAGGAAAACAAAACCATCAACGACTTGCTGGACAGCAGCACCTTCCGGGAGCACAACTTCCACGTTCAGGTGCGGGCAGGTGCAGGGCAGGCCTGGGGCGGAAGTCCAGTAGGCGAGAGTTCAAGGCCAGAGGAGGCCTCAGGCACCCGCAACACTGCCTCTACGGCTGTGTTCGGCGCTGGGACCAGAAACTGCCCCGGTCCAAACTCCAGCCCCGCTCCTTCTCAGCTCTGGGACGTCACACAGGCTGCTCCTGCCTCAGTTTCCCTATCCCGGGGTGGCCGTGGCCTCTGCCTTGCTGAGCCCCCCCCCCCCCCCCCCGGGCTGGGGACACCTGGCCACTCGGTCCCGCCGTCCCTCTCAGGAATGCATCGACTGGAACCGCGAGGTGCTAAAACGCGAGCTGGGCCTGGTGGAGGCCGACATCATCGACATCCCGCAGCTGTTCGTCCTGAACAAGGCCCTGGCGGAAGCCTTCTTCCCCAACATGGTACGTCCCGGCTGCAGGGTGCCTGCCGGTGGGCCGGCTGCAGAAGCTGCCCGGTCCCAGGTCCCTGGGGACCCGCGGCTCCTGCGGCCAGGGCACAGCCAGCGGGATTCCCGGGAGGGGCGTCTGAGTTGGGCAGGCAGGCGGGGCAGGCGGTGGCCTCTCTGCCATCACTAAATGGGCAGCTGACAAGCAGGTGGGCAGGTGTGATCCCACCTGGGTGGCCCAAGGCCATCTGGGCGGGCCTGGCCCATTTACCAGGGAAGGATGTCGGGGCTCCTCAGCTGCAGAGAGGGGTCCCTAGGGCAGGACAGGCCCTCGCCACACTGGTGTCACCGGCATGGATTTCAGCCAGCAGATAAGCTGAGGGACAGAGGTGGCCCCCTAAGATCAAAACGCAGGGTGGAGGCAGGTTGGGGAGGCCCTGCATTGCTCCTGGCAGAGACCCCAGGGCAGGATCCCTGCGCAGCGTGGCTCCACCCCACATGCTCGGATAGCCCTCGGCTGCCACTGCCCTGTGCGATGTGGGGCACTTAGCTTATTAGATGCTGGTAGCGCCCCCTAGTGGTGATACTTGGAAGTACCATGAGGGGGGCAGGAAAATCACCCCTGAAGGCGGAGCTGTCTGGTGTCTGGTGGTACCTCCTGTTCCAGGAAAGGATCTAGGACTGGATAATCCAACACAGTCACCACAGAGCCCAGTGCGCCTACAGGGCCTGGGGAATGTGACTGATGGAAAACAAATATTTATGCCTGGTTATTTTTGTGGTATTGGAGGTTAAACAAACCCAAGACCTTCACACTGAACCACATCCTAGGGTCTTTTTTTTTTTTTTTAATTAAGTCACTGAGTTGTCCAGGTTAGGCCCAAGCTTGTGATTCTCCCATCTGAGCTCCCAGAGTTCAGGGATGATAAGCATGTGTTACCATGCCTGGCTTACTGTAACTTCAATTTATTTTATGCAGTGCTGGAGAGCCAGCGTAGGACCTTCGCACTGAGTTATAACCCCAGTCCATGTTTTAGTTTTGATTTTGAGACTGGATCTCACTAAGTCACCAAGTTGCCCAGGCAGGGCTCCAACTTATGATCCTCCTGCCTCAACCTCCCAGAGTACTGGGATTATTAGTCTGTGCCACCAGGCCCTGCATTACTTTAAAAAAAAAAAGCCACGTGTGGATGGCAGCTGCCCTTCTGAACAGTGAAGCAGCGACCACCAGGCTGTGGTCCTGCTGTGCCTGGAGGCTGTGGCTTTGCCCTCCCTGAGCCGTGGCCCGTGCCGCTGCACTGGGAGCCCCTCCCACCGCCCACGTGTGGGAATCTAATCACCTCCTTCCAGGCTCTGCTGTGGGATGTGACTCTGTCCTCACTGCAAAGTTACCCCCTGCCCCCGTGTGTCAGAGGGGGAAGTCGAGGCCCTCAGGAAGAGAGTGGGTGACCCGCCCACAGTCACAGAGTGCCTGACCTGCTGATTCCCCCTCAGGAGCACGGGCCTGGCTGGTGACGGCTGTCAGCTGCGTGCCCACCCACCGTGCTCCGGCCATTTGTGGGCACCGAGGTAGTTCAGGGCCAAGGCCCCAGGAGGTAGCTCTGCCCAGCAGGCTGCAGGAGGGGAGAGGGCGTGGAGAGTACAAGGGCCTGGGGTCCTGCGCAGCCCACCCACATGGACATATCGGACGTGTAGAAGATGCTCCTACGTGCTAATGGGGATCAGGGCCGCCGAAGACAGTTGACGTAGGGAGAGACCTGCCCCGCAGACTTGGTACAGCTCTGTGTGTTTCTCATCCAGGTTTCTGGCAGATGACAGAAAATGTCTTGTTGGGACAATGTTGTTCTCACCTGAGTCTTCTACTGGATGGGAGGAGGTCTGGGAGGAAGGGATAATTTTGGTAAAAAGTTACAGGGTGCCTTACTGTCAGCCCATGTACCTTTTCCTTCTCTGACTTCGTAGTTCCTCGTTCTTGTATAGTCCCCAGTCCTGGTGGCCCAGAAATGCTAGCGAGGCCCTGGGGAAGGGGGGGCAGTTGCCAGAGGCCAGAAGGAGCCCCAAGTGGAGCACCCAGAGCCAGTCCACATCTCTCTACCCTGAAGATCAAGCCCAGGGTCTTTGCACTGAGCTACATACATCCCCAGCTCTTTTATTTTTGAGGCGGGGTCTCATTAAGTTGGCACCCTCCTGCCTCAGCCTCTCCGAGTGCTGGTGTGACAGGCCTGCGCCCCAGGCTGGCTCCAGCGTCCTTTTGGCCTTCGCCGCAGGTGAACATGCTGGTGCTGGGGAAGCACCTGGCCATCCCCAAGCCCTTCGGGCCCATCATCAACGGCCGCTGCTGCCTGGAGGAGAAGGTGCGCTCGCTGCTGGAGCCGCTGGGCCTTCACTGCACCTTCATCGACGACTACCTGTTCTACCACACGCGGTCCGGCGAGATCCACTGCGGCACCAACGTGCGCCGGAAGCCCTTCGCCTTCAAGTGGTGGCACATGGTGCCCTGAGCCTTGCCTGCCTCGCCTCTGCCCTCCTTCTGGGGAACCCCATAGGGCAAGGGTCAGGAACGCGCCCCGGCCTCCCACCCTCGCGAGGGGAAAGCTTGGCACGGCCACCTAGTGCCTGCAAGCGGCTGGCCTCTGGGGGCACTGGGGTCCAGGGTGAGTTCCACCCTTCTTGGTCCCTGGAGCACCTGCCCGGCCCGAGGAGGCCTGGCCCTGTTCCTCTCTGTCCTCTTCCCAGCCGTGACCCCCAGAAGTTCAAGGTCAGCAGCCTTCGCAGTCAGGCATGGCCACGAGTGGTGCCGTTGGGCAGACCCACTTGAAGCTGCTGCCTTCAATGCAGGCTCCTCCCCAGGAGCACCAGGAGAAAGGCTTTGGGTTGGTACCCGGAATGGGGGCCCGAGTCCTGGGGGCTGGTGTGACAGCCCCAGTCGCAGGTGGCCTCTGGCTGCCCTGAGACCAGGGAGATCAAAGGTGCCCCAATTCCAAAGGGGACCAGGTCATGACCCTTAGCGCCCCTCAACTGTAGGTTGGCTCAGGGGCAGGAAACCTGTAACCAAGAGCCTGTTTTAAGAAGAAAAAAAAAGACAACAAAAACTCTTTAATACCTGACTCTGTGCTGGGGAGGGTGCTCGTTACCTCTCTAGAAAGCCTCTAATTAGCAGAGCTGACTGCTTCTGGCTCAAAAGTGCTGAGAGGAAGAGAGGCCTGGGGAAGCTGGCGAAGGACGCCGGACAGGAAGGTCAGAGCCAGGGTGGCAGAGAGGATGGGCAGGGACCTCCGGCCTCCGAAGCTCCTGTGCCCTGCGGCTCCTGGGCTGTAGATTTTGGCCTCTGAATCTGAAGGCAGCTGGCTGTTCCAGATGTGGCCGGGGTGGGGCCCAGGTGTTGGAAGAGGATTGGGGGGCAATTAGGTTATCTCTGAGGGTGGGGCTTAATTTCCTTTAATAGTCTGTAATTACTCCCCTTCCTCCTGCTGGCAGTGGGAGGGCAAGGCTGGTCCGCTGTCCCCCTGCGAGCCAGGGCTCCTGCTCAGGGCTTGAGATTTGCCCTGAGCCAGCAATGCCTGCGGCAGGCTCGTCTCCGTCCACAGTAGGGAAGATGAAGCTGCTTGCCGGGTTACGAGCCCTGGGGGAGGCCGGGGAGGCGTGTGTGGGCAGGCACGCTGGCCAGCTGCGGGGGCCCGGGCAGGAGGCAGCGAGCCCGCCCTCCTCCTCCACTGGCTGGGCGCCATGGCCGCCATTCACCCGCAGCCTGTCTGCGTTTTTGGTGGCAGCTGGTGAGACATCAGACCAGACGAGCTGCGGTCACTCCTATATGTCCGTAACATATAGCAAACAAAAGCTTCCATTAACATGGGCGGCAGGAGCCTGGATCTAGCCCTTCCTGAAGGTTCCCCCCGACCCTTGCACAAGCTGAGCCACAAAGGAGAAGGCTGCTCTTCAGGGCCCGAGAGTGGTGGGAAGCCCCCCAAGGAAAGGGCCCTGGTTGGGAGAGGGTGGGCGACAAGCCTTCTAGAGCTGCACTGGAGCCTGGGTGTCTCTAGCGTTGCCGTTAGGGTCGCTGGGGGTCCTGGCGTCCACTCTGAGGACATCCTGGTGACCAGTCACATTTCTGATCAATAAAAATGTCAACATGCATTGCCTTCAGCGCTGCTTCCTTCGCCTGTGTGCCGGGTTGCGGGAGTATTGGGGACCCACTTGCTGTCCCCCTCCCCAGCTCCCAGGCTCAGTTTCTATCACACATAGGCAGCCCATGCAGCCGGGAAGCACCTGGTAAAGGTGAGTGAGTGCCAGGCCAGCCAGCTGACTCAGCAGAAGCCCGGGGCCAGCAGCCCATCTGAGATGGCTATCACACGGATGAGCCGCACCTGCTCCTCTCCCTCCCCGGGCCACGTCCTCCACGTCAGGGATGCTGACGGCAGGTGGCGGGGAGGGGCCCTCTTGGCACGGTGCGGAAGGCTCGCACCGGGACACAGGCCACGGTAGTCCCACTCAGCGCGGTCCCATGGAAGCGCCGTGATACTGGCCTCAGCAATCTGATTTTGGGAGCCTGGATCCGAGCCCCTCTCTTCCTGCCGCCTCAGATTCTGCCCTTTGATACTCATTTAAAAAGCTGCTACCCATCAGTCACACCTATTGCTGAAGGCTGGTGTAAATTGGGGAGGATTGAAAGTATTCTCTCTTCCCAAAGGGAGATCCAGGGCTCTGAGCCAGAGGCTGGTCCCGACTCCAGCACAGGGCTGACACCCTGGGGAGCCCCCTCTCCATCCATCCTTTCCCCAGCTGTGCTCTGAGTCAGGCCAGGGAGATCATCTGGGCGTCCTCCTGAGTGCTAACTCTTATCCAGAGCCAAGGTGGCAGGAGAGTGTGGGCCACAGTGCCAGGGCCTGCTGAAATCCCTAGACATGCCGCGGAGGACTGTAGGGAAGGGGTCCTGGTGCCCGCCTCTTCCTCCATGCAGCACCACTGTGGAGAAGGGAAGAAACCTCTACTCAGCACCTGTGAGCCTCCGCCAGGCAGGGCGTGCTCCTGCCATTATCACTGTCTGGGCTGCTGATCAGCTACATTTCCTACAGATGAGGAAACTGAGGCCGCAGAGAGGAGAGGCCGCCTCCCAGCGCCACTTCACCAGTGAACGGTGAGGCCTGGACCCGACCCCCAGCTTCCCCCTCTCCCAGAGCGCTGGCCCCTGCTGTCCCAGGAGCTGGATGCCACATTCAGTCCCCATCTTCCGCCTGACCAGCCAGCGGCCTGCTTTGACCTTGTTGGCTAGAAATGGTTTCCTGAGGTTTCGGCATTCAACAAAAACAATCACAGTAATGGGACGATGCCAGCTTCCAGGGATCCCAGTGCCACACACCTGTCACCCCATCACTCTGGGAGGCCGAGACAAGAAGATCGCCATGTTCTAGCCCAGCCTGGGCCATGGAGCAAGTTCCTAAGACCCTGTCTCAAAGTCAAAAATAAACATGGACTGGGTATGTAGCCCAGGGTGAGAGCTCTGGGCTCCATCCCCAGTACTGGGAGGAAAATATTTTTTTCTACATGTAGGATTCTGCCAATCGTGACCCAGTCTAGTCTCCCAGTGGCCATTTCCCGGATGGGAAAAAGAAACCCAGTGCTGCCTAAAAACCCCATGCTTTACAAAAGGCTGATGCTTCTCAAAGAGTGTCAGAACGCTTTCGAGTGCTTGTAAGAGAACCAGATGCCAGCTGCACTTCTATGCCCCTGTGTGGGGCAGGAGAGGACCCGGGACCCTGAGTTCCTGCCAGTTCCCTCAGCAGGGAAGCCATATTGTTTCTGAAAATGCAGGGGGGAAACGTGAGTGGAAAGAAAAGGCCAAGATCTGTAGCCCCCACCTCTGCAAAGTCTCTTCCCCCGCCCCCAACCCTCCCGGATGTCCTAGCCAGGCACCTGCGGGAACTTGTTCCCTTAAGAAGGAGAAATTAACTCCCTAGGTGCCGCCCAAGGAGCAGCAGGTTCATATGCAAATACTGGGCCCTTTCGAGCCAATCCTGAGCTCTTAGCTCTGGGAAGGGGCTGGGCTTCCAGGGCTGGAACCAATAAGCTTGCAGCTGGGATTGGAGGTGGGGAGCCAGGGTCTTTTAAACCGCATCCCGAGGGCGCTCTGGGGCAGTGCTGGGTTTAGTGGCCCAAGCCAGTCCAAAGTCAGCATGTCGATGCAGAGGATCGTGCGTGTGTCCCTGGAGCACCCCACCAGTGCCGTGTGTGTCGCTGGCGTGGAGACTCTCATAGACGTTTATGGGTAAGATCGGGAGGCCCTGGGGATTTGTGGGCCCGTGGCACCGACCCTCCGTGGCCTTTCTTCCCCGGAGCTGTGTGGCACATCCTCAGGGCCTGAGCGTGACTCGGCTGGCTACTCCCAGCCTTGCCCTGGGCACAGGACCTGATCAGGGATGCCGGGTCCTGGCCTCAGTTGCTGTCTTTCCGGTAGGGGACTTGAACTTGGGCAGGCTGCGGGGATCGATAGACGGGCATGGCTGAAGTCTGCCCAGGGCCTTTGGAGGGTGCCGTGGTCTCAGAATCTCTGCCCTGAGATCCAGCAGACAGGGCTGGGAGACACCCATCTGAGGCCAAAACCTGCCACACTCCCCTGCCAGCTTGTGAGCCTAAACACTGAGTATAAATCCTGTTTTCAAAGATCCGCCTCCTGCCTAGTGCTTGCCAGGTGCCAGGAGCTCTTCTGATGGCTCCACGACCTCTGGAACTTAATGTTCACGTGTGAACTCTGGATCCGGGGGCCTAGGCTTACTGTTAGCGTCATTTGGTCTGAGAGATGGGGAAGCTGAGGCACAGAGAAGGGATATTACCTGCTCAAGGCACTCAGAAGTGTCCAAGCCAGGGTTTGAACCCACTCCCGGTCCTATTTAGGATTCAGGCTTGTGGCTACGCAGCTACTTGAGGAGGAGAACTTCCTATCTGACCTCTTCCAGCTACTCGGCGCCCACGCATTACGCCCCAGTTGTATGCCCTCCGGGGCCTTGGTGGTGGGCTCTGTCTCCCACTACCCCAGGAAGCATGGGTAGGGGCTTAGAACCCAGCTCTGGGAAGCACTGGGGTGCTCAGTTCTTTGGGCTTTGAGGAATCCCAGCCGCCCGTGACGGCAGCCACCGCTCGGGCCTCTCAGCCCCGTCCTTGAGCTGGTTTCTCACCTCAGTGCTGCTGACAAGTCCTTGTTGGAGACCCAAGACCCGTGGTGCCGAGAGACACCATTATGACCACCACTTACTGGGGAGACTCATAGCACCATCCTCAGATGTCTCCAGATACTACCAAACATGTCCCAGGGGCCATATCACCCACACATGCAGGACAAGTGTCATGGGACTGAGAGTATAAGACTCTGAGTGAACCTGGAGGCAGAGATGGCCCTGGGGCGTTGGACAAGAGTGGGTCCCCATAAGGCCTGGTTGGGGCTGGAAGGGCCAGGAGGGGAGTCCGTGGCTCCCACAGGATTGGGCAGGAGTGGGGAGGAGGGGCACCCACTGCCCGGCGCCATCACCCGCCCCAGGGCTGCGCGCCATGGGGGTGACTCACTGCCCCAGCTTCCTCGCGCCCGTTGGGCAAATGTACCTCCAGTCTGACCTGCCCCGGGAAGACTGGGGCCGGCTCCTCCCCCGCTTCCTGGAGGATGGAGGACAGGTTGGGGCAATCAGGCAAAGGGAGCTGGTCTTGGGCAGCCTGGATGGTCCACAGAGCAAGCTGGGGGAGGGGGACAGCCGTGGGTGGGGCCAGGGGCTCCGTCATCATCAAACAAGGGTTTCCCAGCCTGTGACACACACTCATGAAGTGTTTCCGAGAGTCCCAGTGCACACCAGGTGGGCACAGAGGGCCAATGGTGACCGCTGAGGGGTCTGGCAGATGCTTGCCACCTTCTTGCCGAGGTGGCAGAGGGTCTTCTGTTGTGGGAGGGGAGCAGGTCTAAGCCAGCTTTAAGGTGTCTTCTGGTGTGGAGAGGCCACCATCTGCCAGGCCTGTGTCAGAGCTGGTATCTCAGCCCAGGCTCTGCCACTGCCCAGCTGTGACCTTGGGGAAGTTGCTTATCCCACCTGGGTTTCTGACTTCTGATCAGCAGGTGAAAATAATAGTCCTGTCAGCAAAAGGCCTTAGCACCTGCTCCAGGGTCCTCACCGGCCCGAGCCTTTCATATACTAATGGATTTTCACGATGGGAACTGTCACTATCCCTATTTTATAATGAGAAGAATGAGACACAGGTGAAGTAGCTTGTCCAAGGTTACACAGCCAGTGAGTGACTATGACCTGAACAGCTTGGCCTTTCCTTTAAGGGCTGTGGGGAGGATTGTGTGGGACTGCATGTACCCAGCACAGATGGCCCATAGTGAACACTCAGGGTGACTGTCACCCTGTTCTCATCCTTGTCATGGTGGCCCTACAGCCATCTACTGGGAGGAGGAGGAGTAAGGGGGGCAGAAGAAGTAGCCTGGATGAGCAGTCCGGGAAGGCATCCTGGAGGAGTGGCCCCACCTGGATCCTTGAAGGGTGAGCACAGACAAGAGCGCTGAGCCTCTCTGTCTGTGGCAGTAGGCTCTCCTTGTCCTGCCTTGGTGTGACTTGCAGGTGGCCACACCTGGCCCTGTGCAGGGAGTGTAGGATGGGAAAGGGAAGGGAGGGAGAAACAGGTGACAGGGCCCCTCATAGCACCTGTGGGTCCCGTTTGGTTCTTGCGGTGTCTGGATGCAGCCAGGAGCAAATGCGATTTCGTGTGTGGACAGAAAAGTATCCCCGCGACAGGTGCAAGAAAGGGCTCGGCACATGGTGGCCTGAGAAGTCCTCCCCGCGGGCGCCCACTGCAGCCGCGGGGTCACCCCCTTTCTTAATGCCTTAGCAATGCCTATCGTTACCGTTGAGAGGCTCCAACTTGAGTCTTGGGGTGGCAGGGAAGCTGACTCTGGCCACCCAGAGGTCACCGCCCTCAGCCGTATAGACCTCGCGGGTTGGAGTTGACAGGCGGCACCTGTGGCTGCAGGGACATCAGAGGTGGCCACCTTTGGGGTTTGTCAGAAGATGGGCTTGGAGAGTGTCCCCAGACTGGCTCGGTGGAAGCATCTGGGATTTCAACTACCCCTCCGTTTTCTGGGTGGGGAAACTGAGGCCCAGTGTATACGATGACTTGTCTGGGATGGCAGAACTAGCTGAAACAAGAATTCCAGGCTGTCAGCTGACTCCTAGTGAAGGGGATTGAGTTGAACAGTGCAGAGCCTCGCCTGGAGGGGTCCTGGTGGGTTGTGGGTCCTTGGTGCTGGCAGGCTTACCCCTCACAGTCCTGGGGCTCCGCATGGGCCCAGATGCACGGCTGTGTGGTGCCTCGTGCTGAAGTGTTAGGTCTGATCTACATGGCTGCAGAGGGGCCCGGGCCGCACATGGAGACCCGAGGACAGCTGAGTCCCTCTCCGATGCCAGCCCCATCGCTTCTGAGAGGGAGTGACCTTGACCCTGTGGGTACACCTCTCATTCACCTAGGAATGACCCCAAAAAGCAACACTTAGAAAAGCTAGACAGCAGAGGGCCTACCGTTCAGGTACCAGGGCAGCTCTGACACCCGGCTGCTACCTGGCGGCGTGTGTGCATGCGTGTGTGCGTGTGCGCACACTACATCCCCAGACCAATCTTTGGTTTTGATTTTGAGACAGGCTCTCACTGAGTTGCAGTGTTGCCTGGGCTTGGCTTGAACTTGTGATTCTCCTGCCTCAGCCTCCCAGACGACTGAAGATTACAGGCCTGTGCCACCAGGTCTGGCTATTAGCAGGTGCCTCTTGAGGGCCACCCCTGGCAGAAAGCTGTCAGCCCCTTCTTTTCTCCAGCACCTTGACGGTACATTTGAGTCCTTTAGGAACCTTGAAAAGTATTGCTGGGAGGTGGTTGTGATGGCATATGCCTACAATGCCAGCACCCTACGAGGATGAGTCCCACTGGGGAAGTTAGGAAGACATTGTCTCAAAAAAAGCTGAGTGTCGTGAGTCAGGGCTATAATGCTAATGCTCTAGGAGGCTGATGCATGAGGAATGCAAATTTGAGCTCGGCCTGAGCAACTTAGTGGCTTAGTGAGACCCTGTGTCAAAAATAAAAATAGAAAAGGGCTGGTGTGTAGCTTAGTTTAAAGGCCCAGGGTTGGGTGCCCTGCACTAAAAAAAACAAGAGTGTTGCTGGATGGGAGGAGCACCTTGAAAACTAATTAAACTGTTGATGCCTCCCCTCCAGCCCCAGAAGCCTGACTCGGCCCATGCGAGGAGAGCCAGCAGCATGATATCCCCAGCCCCCTGGGTGCAGCCTGGGTGGCGACCGCTTCCCCAGCTAGGCAGGGCAAACGCCTCACATCCCCCAAGAGATACCCAGTGGGGCCAGGAGACCTGAGGGTCGGCCCTGGCTTTGTCACCATGGCTGTGTCATGCTGGGCAACATTCTGTTCCTCCTTGACCTCAGTGTCCCGACCTGAAGGGGTCAGCGTAGAGGAGGGGGCTTCACGCTCACAGAGGCCTTGAGCTGCTCCCTGGGTTTGCCACTCGGGTCCTGTCTGTCTGCGCTGAGCTTGGGCGTGGATGATGGGCCCGGGGCTCCTGCGGCTTCGTCCCTCCAAACTGATCAGTCCCTGGTGGAAGGTCATGTGCAAAGGAGAGGTGGCAGGGGGCTAGGATTGGATGGGGCTGCGGTTTCCACACTGGATCCCACTGAGAGAGTAGGGTGGCAGTCAAGGAGTCTGGCACCTTTGCTGTGTGGTGGGGGCTGGGGGTGGCAGCTATCCACAGCTGGGCCTGGGTCTGGCCTTCGGTCTCCTGGGCTCCCCTGGGCCGGCCCAGTGGGCTCTTGCTGACCTCCTGGTCCGTATTTCTGTTTAGCCATGAGGACTCCTGTTCTGGGATGCTGGGTTTTGCTCCGGAAGCTACAGCCCCGGGCCCCTGTGGCAAGAGGACGGGCCTGGGAGCGCGGTGACCGTGGGCGCTGGCCTCTCCATTATCAGCTGTCTGACTTCTAGTAATCACCAGCCATCTCGGAGCCTAGATTTCCTTGTCTGCAAAGTGGGGGTGATAGGATATCTGTGGGAGCCACGATCCGCACCATCGCCCTTGTCCCCGTCCTGGCAGGGGAATTACAGGAGCACAGAGCGTGCTGACTGGGGTGGATCCCCAGGAGGGGCCGGTAGTACTGAGCCATCCCTCTGCTCCCTGGGGGACGGGTCCAGCCTTTCCAAGGCAGCTGTTCCCTCCCTTAGCCGTGATTCCCAGACATCAGAGCTCGAAGTGCAGGCCTGGGTTGCCTGTGGGGCCGCTGCTACCAGGAACCTGCATCTTCAGTGAGGGGTCTGAGGTCGGCCCCTCTGGGGTGACCTGTTGTCCTCGTTTGCACGGGACCTTCCAGGTCTTAGCACTGAGAGTTCCTCACCCTACAGACCATGCTGTTGGTGGCCCAGTGCGTGCCACCTCGCACCCTTCACCTTGAGGCTGGCAGGGGACTGTGGACAGTGCTGCTTGCAGACACCCGGGCTCATGGTCTAGGGCCGCCCAGAAGAAGGGAAAACCTGGATCCTCCTGTACCTGACGCAGGATCTCATCCCAGCAGCCACCCGCTTTGATCATGGCAACACACAGCTTCAAGATGGGTCGTGAGCACTGGAATCGGAGGCCAGAGCCCAGCTTTTCTGCTATTCTCCCTTCTGGGCCTCAGCTTCACCTGCTCCTTTCATTTGCTACTGTCCTGACCAGATACAGACCCTGAGGATGGGGGAGACTGAGTCACCCTTCAGAGTTGCATACCTGCTGAGAGGCTGGGCTGGGATTTGAACCCGGACAGCCTGGACCAGGGGCCACAGACTTAACCACCTTGCCACAGCTCTGTCATGTCCCTTCTCTTGATCAAGAACCATCACTGCGTCCCTGTTACCTAGGGAAGAGTAAAAACAAACCAGCGACAGCCTGAGTCTAAACTTGGTCCCCTGAGATTCCAGGATGAGGACCCTCTTCCCTCAGACTGGAGCCCCCAGGCAGCTTTCCTGGCTACCTGTCCCCATCTCGTCTGCTGACTTCCGGAACCCCGACTTTAACAATACCCCCCCATCCTACCTATTCTGCCATTCCGGCCTCCTGATTGCCCGCAGCGGTGGCCAGTGGTGTCATTATCTGCTTTATAGGGGGAATGAGGTGGCCCGAAAGGTGGGGTGACTCAGTCAAGGTCACCCAGCTGACATGTGATGCCTGGTTCTGGCCCTGGTACCACAGAGACCTGGGCTGCTGGGGTCCCTTCCTTCCCCAGCTGCAGACACAGCTTGTCACCCTCAGTGTTAAGTCCTACCAGGGCCATCATCTTGGGGCCCCTCCCACCCAGGGCTGCTTCCAGCTTCCTGGGGTCCCCAACAAGTCATAGTGGTGAGCAGAGGGATCTGGGCTGAAGTTCTCGGGCCCAGGAGTGGGTGCTGGGGTCTGAGTCCTCATATCAGAAGGGCCTCGGAGCAGGGCTCTCAGACCTGGCCCCTTCTGGGCTTCTTTCTGCTCTGACTCTCCACCTCTCTTGGTCTAAGTCTCTTTTCTTTTTTTCTTTTCTTTTTTTCCCCTTTTTGAGGCAGTTGCTGAATTGCCCTGGCCAGGCCTGAACTTGTGCCTGCCTGAGGCTCCCGGAGTACCAGGATTGCAGGCCTGAGCCTCTGGGCCTGACTCTATCTCCTTTTTGTATTCTGTCTCTGGAGATGGCACCCAGAGGCCACACAGGGTGGGCAGGGGCTATGCCTCAGATCTCTCCACAGACCTGTCACCCAATGGCTCCCTGGCATCCCCTTCCTGCGAACTGACTCCCACACACAGGACAGCACCAGCTGCCACCTGCAGTCCTGGGAATTACAGGCTTTGAGAGTACAGTTGACGGGTAAAATACAGGGTACCCTGTGAAGTTTGAATCCTGGATCTTTTTTTTTATACAATTGTATCCTAGATTCTGCATGGGACATATTTATACTAAAACAACTGTTGATTTGTCTGAAATTGAGGCCTAATAGGGCCTTCTGTATTTTTGTCTACTGAATCTGGCAGGAGAGCAGGGGTGTGTCGGCCCCCTGGCCCAGCCAGGGCAACCGGCAGGGTGGCGCTGGGATAGGCTTGCCTGGGGTACAGAGCTTGTGCTTTGTGGTTTTCTCTTTTTGGCAAAAAGCCACTTTGAGAAGTGTTAAGTTTCTGCTGGTAGAGAACAAAGAGGTGTCTGGAGACCTCTGCCCACCCCGCAAGGAACAGGGCCTGTGGTGGGGCAGCCGTGGGAGCGTGCAGGGCTCACTTGCCCCTCCTGAGACTCAGTTTCCCCAGCTGCGCAAGAGGGTAATAATCCCCTCTGCCTGAGGCCTAGCCAGCCTGTGTGGCAAGTGTGCAGGGGGGCACCTCGGCGTGATAATTACTCCTGTTATTATTCCCCTGAGAGGAGGTGTGTGCAGGCATGCCGTGGCCCAGGCTCGGATCCCAGCTTCAGGACAGGTTGTAGACCTCAGCTTTCCCATCTGTAAAATGGGAGAGAATAATTACACTTACCTCCTAAGGTATGAAGGGCATTGCATGGCATAACATACCTACCTAAGCCTGCTTTTTTTGCCCTTGTTTTTGAGTGAAAGAGAACTCTCTTAAGTTACATATAAAACATGTAATATGGATAACATGCTGTAGTATAAAAATGTCATCTGTTTTTTTTATTATAACATTTTTAAAAATCAAGGGGACAAAAAAGGCAGGCTGCAGATGGCACTGCCCTGACGGGAAGTCGGCAAGGATGGTGGGTAGCGAGGGCTCAGCCAGTGTGGGCTGCTGGGTGCCCCCGCACCGCCGGGCAGGTGCTGCTGCTTCCTGGAAGCCTCCCCGCCTGCTTTCCCACTGAGCTGAGAGTCTGGCTGCCCTGAGCGGTGCACAGCGGGGAGATGGGCAAGCTGGTTTCCAAGCAAGATTCCCCTACTAGCAGGAGTGGAGGAGACCCTGGTTCCCAAGGTTTTAAAGCTGCAGCCACCGCCTGGCAGTTTGGCTGGATCCTACCAGCTTTCCCAAGGGCCACCGTGGTGCCCGGAACCTGGCTTTGCCTTGAGATGCTGTGTGGCCCAAGCTTTACTAGACGCCTCTGAGCCTTAGTTTTCTACCTGTCTGATGAGGATGGTTGAATGCACCTGAGCACTTGTGAGAGGATGTAGGAAGTGTGCGCTGCTGGCACACGGCCACCTGCACACCCTCTGCTGAGGGGGACGCGGGGCACCCCACCTCCTGGGGACTGGGGACTATCTGCTTTTCTTTTTTGAAATTTTGCTTTATTATTAAGACAGCGATGACTTAAAAGCAATAGTATTCCACTGTGTATAGGCACCACATCGTCTTTAACCATTCCTCTGTGGCTGGCCAGGCAGATTGTTTCCAGGATTTGGCTATTATGAACTGTGCTGCTATAAACACAGATACGTGTGTGTCTTTTTAGTATGTTGACTTTATTTCTTTTGGGAACATGGCCCCAACTGCTTTTCTTAAAAACACAGTCTCAGAGCTGCAAGGGAGTCTACTTGCTCAAAGCTCTACCTACCATTCTGGGAATCGGAGGGCCCAAAGCATGCACCGGGGTCTGCCTTCCAAGAAGTTCCCATTTCATTTGGGGGCCAAAGAAAGGCCTGAAGAGCTGGAATCAGAGGCACACATCTGTCATCCCAGCTGAGGCGGGAGGATTGCAAATTTGAGTCCAGCCACCTGGGTAATTTAGCAACTCAGAATGTCTCAGATGAGAACAAAGAGGACTGGGAATGTCACTCAGTGTGACGGTCCTGGGCTCGATCCCAGGGATGAAAAAAAGTCCAAGAGAAATAAATGTTCATAGACTTTTAGATGCTGGAACATGAAACTGGAAGTTTGTATGGGGTCCTGGGCTCTTCTCTGGGACTGAAGATCAGAGTGGTAGCCTGGTGGGTCAGGAAGGCTTCCAGGAGGAGGCAGGGTTGAAGTTACAGCTCAGACCCCTGACCAGGGCTCCCTGCTCTCCCAGGTCCGTCCCCGAGGGCACAGAGATGTTCGAGGTGTATGCCACGCCCGGTGTGGACGTTTACATCTGTCCCAGCAGCGAGAGGAGCCGGGAGCGCGCCGACTCCAGGAGGTGGCACTGTGATGACAGCTCGGGGATCGTCGTGGTCATGAACTCCCCCAGCAATGACCTCAATGACAGTCATGTGAGCGGGTCCCCAGGAAGCCCCCCCCCCGTCCTCCCCTTTTCTAGGAAATGGGGAAGTCTGAGGGGTGAACGCTCAGCTAGGGAGCCAGACCACGGGGGTTCAAACCCCAGCTCAGCCACTTGCCCACCCAGGCCGAGTGTCCTCGGGCCTCTGTGTGTCATCTGTAAGGTGGGAACAGGGCACCGACGTGGACGAGGCAGCAGCCCACACGAGCTCCTTCTCACTCTTCCCAGTGGGAAGGGAGGAATCGGACCCAGTTCTGCCTTGTTGGGCCTCAGTTTCCCCCATCCGTAGACCAAGGCTGGATTAGGTGATTTCTACCAACTGAATGAGAGACACTGGGAGAAGGACCCTGCGGCTGCAGAGGGCGCCCTTCCTAGGTGGCCCGTCCTTCCGTTTCTCCTACTCTGCTCTCTTCCCTTGGCCCTTGCTGTAGCCCCAAGAGGCCTGGGGCCGATCCTCCCCGCTAGAGCTAACAGACAGCAGGCCCAGAATTCAGCACACCCGGGGCAGGTTCCCTTCTAACCCCCACCCCTGTACATCCCATGCATCTGAAACTGGGGCAAGACAGAGTCCCACAGCAGCCTGGGGGGACCTCGAGGTGCCCTGCAGAACTAAAGGCTGTGTGGGTGCCTCTCTTCCCTCATCTTCTCATCCCCAGTGGCTGCTAGGGCTTAGGAAGGCCAGAGGCCTCTCTGCCCTGCCCACCTTTGGGATCTGGGTGAATACAGATCTGGGGAAAGTGCCACTGCTGGGCCTTGGCCCCTGGGGGTCAGTGGTCCCAGGATTTAGAGGTTCTCAGATAGAGGGGCAAGTGGCCTCTACAAGACCCGTGTTGTAGGGGAGAGCATGAGAGAGAGCCCAAGAGTGGAGAGACCCACGTCTGGAGGGAGTGTCTAAGGGGAGAGGGTCACACGTCAGAGGGGGCGTGGATGTGCCTGCCTCTACCCTCATACCTCATACCCTCATCTTGGTCTTAAACTGTTATGAACACCTGGGGCAGGTCAGGGGCCATGATGTGCCTGGCATAGGGATCACTCCCTTGATCATCATGCCTGGGCTTCTCTCCCGTGATTGATTATCCCCACTGTGCAGGTGAGGAAACTGAGGCCCAAGGAAGGCCGGTGACTCTCCCAGAATTTCCACATAGGAAGAAGCAGGTCCTAAGCCCGGGCATCTGACTCCAAGCCGTGCCCTTGGCCTGCTCACGATGCCACCGCCCACTGGTGGCGGGAGCTGGTGTCTCAGGCTCTTCTGTGGGCCAGTCTTTTACCAACGGTGCTTCTAAGCTGTGATGCAGTTCTCTGAGGTTCGCAGGGACCTCGAGTCCCTGTTTTGCAGATGAGAAAAGTGAGGCAGCTCAGAGAAATGAAGAGCTTTAGCCAGGGTCACACAGCCCCACAATGCTAGGCTCGAGGCCAGGCCAACTGAGTCCCATAAAAATGCCAGCTTAGAGAGTCTTCCTGCCTTATCCAAGTCTCTCATTTTAGGAAGCTGAGAACCAAGACCCAAAGGGAAGCAGAGGGGATCTACTGAAACCACATAGTAGGTTATTAGTGGGACCAGGACCCAGGTCTCCGTAGAATCCCTCAGAAATAGTTCCCATTCTACAGATGGGCCAACTGAGGCTTGGAAAACAGATGGCTCAGGGAGGCTGAAAGCAGAGCTGGGCTGAGGTTCCTGTGACGCTCTCTCTCCTAGCCAGATCGTTCAAGGCCCGTGTTTCGGGGTGGGGGCCCTTGGCGACCGCCGGCTTGACTTTGGCCCATCTCTCCGCAGGTTCAGATCTCCTATCACTCCAGCCACGAGGCCCTGCCCTTGGCCTACGCGGTGCTGTACCTCACCTGTGTGGGTGAGTCGGGACTGTGCAGTGGGTGTGAGGCCTGGTCAAGGGTGGGGACGTTGGCAACGATGGTGACCAGGGTCTTAATTCAAAAGTCAGCTTGCTTTATTTAGATAAATTTTAACTTGAGCCCGGTAGTACAGATCTGTGATCCCAGTTCTCTGGGAGGCTGAGGCAGGAGGATTGTAAGTTCAGTCCCAGCCTGGGAAACTTAGTGACTTAGCAAGACCCTGTCTCAATCAAGAAGGAGGGGGCTGGGGATGTAGCTCATGCAAAGGCCCTAGTTCAATCTCCAATACTGCGCGCGCACACACACACTCAGAAGATTTTTGTAGGTGCAGACTCCTCAAATACTCCATTTCTATTGGAAGAACCCCCCCTCCCCAGTTTCAAGGGGGCTGGTGCTGAGATATGGGGAGTGTGAGCAGCTGCCCTGAGGTTGAGCAAAGCCATAGTCAGTAGGTGGCAGAGCCCAAATCTGCCCTGCTTCCGTCCAACCCCAAAGTCCAGTCTCACTGCCCCATTCCAAGGAGATGAGACAGCCTCATGCAGACCAAGAATGTCCCCGATGACCTGGGCTAGGCACTGGTGTGCCCTAGACAGTGAGATCTCTGGGGATGCCGAGAAGGTTGTGGTCAGGGAAGGCTTCCTGGAAGGGGCATCCTGTGGCCCCAGCCTCTTCTCCCACCCTCATCCTTCCCCAAGGCCTCTTTTCCCAGACGGGAAGGGAGGCCCTAGAACCCCACACTCAGTTGTGCTTATTAGGATCTGGTGCATACTTCCCTTCCCCGGATGGTCCTCAAGATTGAGGCTCAAAACAGAAGCCATGGCCGGTCTTGGGCTTCTGGGTACCTTGTAGGGACTCACCTGCCACCTCCTCCTACAGACATCTCCCTGGATTGCAACCTGAACTACGAGGGCCGGCAGGACAGGTGCTTCGTGGACAAGGTAGGCTCTGCCACCTGCACCCGGAAGTGGGCGGGGAGCGTGGGGCTAGGGTCAGAGGGGAGAGGTCAATCTAGGAATCGGATGCTAAGGTCAGAGCTGGAGGCGTATCACAAAGCTCTGTGGTTTGGGCCTGCTGCTGCGGGCCCTAGGGAGCCATGGACATTTCTTGAGCGTGGGATGCTGTCGTGAAGGTGGGTCTCTTCTCACAGGGCAAGGGTTGAGTTAGGAGGCTGCCGGGAGGAGGTGTGGGCTCGGTTCCTCTCACATTCACACACGCTGGCTGTGGTTTCCCGTTGGCAGAGGCAGTGGGTCTGGGGACCTAGTGGGTATGGAGCCATCTTGCTGGTGAACTGTGACCGGGATGATGTGAGCTCTGATGCCCAGGACAACTGTGACCAGCATGTGCACTGCCTGCGAGGTGAGGGGCCTGGAGCGGCAGGGTGCCTGGTACCCGGGGTCTTTGCGGATATAGTCCTCAAGGTGGCTCTGAGCGCGGAACCAGGGGCAGCAATCCAGCCCCTGGTGTTCCTTGATCTTCCCCAAGGCCACCTCAGGCTGACCACCCCCTCTCCCCACATGCCCAGAGCCCTGGGTCCCTCTTGTGACCAACATTGCCCACATTGCTTGAGCACCTACTCAGTGTCAAGCCCTTCCCTCCAATTCTTGTTAACTATCCAAGCAGGAGAGTGTCTCACCCCAATGTACAGACGAGAATCTTGGGGTTCAGAGGCCAGGACACTCCCTGTGGTCACATGGAGCCTGTGGCCGCCCAGCTGCCCTTCCAGCCCCAAATCCAGGAAGGCGGTTGCTCCTCCCACAACTGCCACACCCCACCCACCCACCCCAGTGGTGTCCAGCATCCTTCCAAGTCTGCCTGCACCTCGAGAGCTGGGAAGGGGGTGGGGCGTCCCTGGGGTGGTTCCCCAGTGATGCTCACAGCTGGCATCACTTAAGGCCCCAAAACCAGTGTCCCAGCCTCACCTGTGGGACGCCTGGGTGACTTTTGTACCTTGCTCACCTTTCCCGAGCATCTCCCTGGTGCCAAGCTTTGGGCTGGCTCTGGTCACGTCACGCCCCTCTGGGGTGACGAGGAAGTGTGGGCCCAGGAGAGGACACAAAATAACATACCGTGTCTCATGCGCACATACGTGGTCACGGCTTGCTCTTGAGGGATTCCAGTGTTTGCGCTAGCTGGGGCAGGGACAGCTGGGTGTGGACAGCACAGCCCCGGGGAGAGGGTGGCAGGAGATGGTGCCAGGGATCCAGGCACCTCTGAGCCAGCTCTCCTCGGCTCCTCGGCTGGCTTTACAGACCTGGAAGACATGTCCCTCATGGCCCTGCGGACCCAGGGCCCTGCCGCTCTCTTCGATGACCACAAGCTTGTCCTCCACACCTCCAGCTACGATGCCCAGCGGGCACGGGTATTCCACGTCTGTGGTGAGTTCATGGCAGGTGCCCGGCCTGGGGTGCCTTGCCTCCCTGCCTGGGGCAGCTAGGCTCCAGGAGAGGCCTGGGCGTCCCTGTGAGAACAGTCCCATGAGGCTTTTTCCTGCAAAACTTCTATGTTCATCTTATAGAAAAGATGCCTAGAAGTGAAATGCTGGGATGAGGTGGGCAGCCTTCTGGTGATCTTAGAAAGGAACAAGGACTCCCCTGCCCACCCAGGGACCGCACCTCCTTCCGGGTGGGGAGGGTCAGGCCTGCAGTGTGGGTGAGGCAGGACAGTCCTTGGCATCGGCCAGCTTTTCCTCTGCTGGACATCATACTGGGCGCATCTTATACAAGGGAAGATTTAATGGGCTTATGGTTTCAGGAGAGTCGGTTTATGGGCACCTGGCTTCAAGGCAGGAGCAACACGGCACAGGGCTGGAAGAACAAAGGTGCTTAGATCGTGATGGTTGGGAGCATGGGACCAGGCCCAGAGAGGAAGGGGTGAGGGACCGGATATGGTACCCAAGGCCACACACCTCCATGGCCCGCCCGACACACCCAGGAGTGTGCTTTACTAATGAGCTAGCCAGCAGGAAGGGAAGGACATGGCAGAGGCAGAGGTGGAGGCAGCTGCTCGCAACATCACACACAGGAAGCCAGGTCAAGGCAGGTTGAGACTCGTCCTCCAAGGAAGGCAGGAATTGGCTTCTAGATCCTTCCACGTCTCGTCCCAGTGATCAGCCCCTCCTGGATCCAGGTGTGAAAGGTGTGGTAAAACCCCACTACAAGCCTGTAATCCAACTTACATGCCTGTAATCCACCCCTCCAGACTGTACACAGCACATGGTGCCATAGACAATCTATAACATCCAAATACTTGAGACTTTTGGGGGACATTCCAGTTCAAACCACACCATCAACCTAGTGAGACCCTGCCTCAAAAATCAAAATTTAAAAATGGATTAAGGAGCTAGCGGCTCAGCATGAAGACATCTTGAGCTCCACCCTCAGCACCACACAAAAAAAGTTGACATATCAGGAGTAATGGTCCCTGTCCCTCACATTCCTGGGCCCCCCCAGAGGCACAGCCACCACGCTTCCCTCCCAGGTCCCGAAGACTCGTGTGAGTCCTACAGGTGTGTGCTGGGTCAGGACAAGGTGTCCTACGAGGTGCCTCGCCTGCTCGGGGATGAGGAGCGCTTCTTCGTGGAGGGCCTCTCCTTCCCCGATGCGGGCTTCCCAGGGCTGGTCTCCTTCCACGTGACCCTGCTGGATGACTCCAATGAGGTGAGGAGTGGCCAGAGCTCTGTTCCTGGTAGACATGGGCATCACCGGGACAGCGGGCCTCAGATCTCATGGTCATCTGCCGCCTCAGCTCCATCTTGCGAGGGGCTGGAGGAACAACACAGAGGTTAAAGTGCTTGCCTAGTAAACGCAAGGGCCCCGAGTTTGATTCCTCAGCACCACATAAAGCTACGCATGGTGGTGCACACCTGTAATTCTAGTATTCAGGAGGCTGAGGCAGGAGGATTGCTGTGAGGCTAAGGCCAGCCTGTGCTCCATAGTGAGTTCAAGACCGGACTGGGCTATAGAACAAGACTCTGTCTCAAAAGAAAAGAATCACAGAAATAGAATCAGATTCCCGCCCAGGCCGCTAGACTTGGGAGTCCAGTGCTCTTTCCCCTTGGACCCTTCCCTGTAGGGTTTCTCTGAGTCCCCAATCTTCACCGACACGGTGGTGTTCCGAGTGGCACCCTGGATCATGACACCCAGCACCCTGCAGCCCCTGGAGGTGTACGTGTGCCGGTGAGTCCGGGCAGTGGGTGTCCTCAACCCTGTGGCCCCAGTGGCTCCGGCCCCAGCTCTGAGCCCCTCTCCTCGGTCTTGTCCCCAGTGTGAGGAACAATACCCGTTTCGTGGAAGCGGTGGCAGAGCTGGCCAGCCATGCAGGCTGCAAGCTGACCATCTGCCCGCAGGCCGAGAACCGCAATGACCGCTGGATCCAGGTACCCAAGGCCACTAGGCGGGGGATGTAGGGAGATCCTGGCCTGCCCTATCCAGGGGAGGACCAGACACTCAGGAGAATGTGGGTGGACATTAGACTGGGTTTGAAGGGGAGGTCCATGCAGCAGAGCACATGTTCCCAGCCTTTGACAGCTGAGTTCAGAGGTAATTTTGTCCCCCAAGAGATACAGACAGCATCTAGAGACACTGTAAGCAGGGGTGCTGATCCCAGGACCGTCCCAGGGATCCTTGACACTGCAATCCTCCTGCCTCAGCCTCCCAAACTGCTGGGATTGTAGGCATGCGTCACCACACCCAGTTCCGAGACATTTTTTCATTGTCACACTGGGGGTGGGCTGCCACAGGCCACTAGTGGACAGAGTCCGTGGGTGCCCAAGTTCCTGCACTGCCGAGGACATGCCCACAGTGGGCATCTGTTTTTCTTTCTCTACCATTTTTATTAATATACATATTATATATAACACATAATGTTGACAATGAAATTGGGTATTTTTTGCACATATATATCAATATTATGATCCCTTTCCCTCCCCATTTTTGGCCCTCCCACACCCTCCCATCCCCCCATAACTCCCACTGTCACACCCATTTGGTTCTGGGTTTCCCACATCAGAGAAACCATGCGGTATTTAACATATTTAATCTTCCGCGTGTGACTCACTTTATGACTCAAATCACCACTTATTCAGTTTCCCATCCCTAGAATGGGCTGCAGTGGCCTTATCTGGATGCCTCTTCTCTGGGTCCAACAGAGCCCGTTTTTGAGGTGATCTGCCAAAAGTTTCTCTTTTTTTCTGTATCTTACTATGTCTTTGTTGAAATTCTTTAACATGGCCTCACCCACCGGTCCACATAAGAAGAGAACTATAACAATGAAATTCATAAGTCTAGAAAACATGAGAAAGAAAGAGAAGTTAAATTTCAAATTCCTTAGCTGAGTACCAAAAGGTAAATGTTTGTACATTCAAAAGGCATTCAGGTTGCCATTACATCAATCAGGTTTTTTTAGGACAAACTTATATCCAAGACTGAGTGGGGCTGGAGGAATGGCTCAGCGGTTAAAGCACTTGAGTTCGATTCCCCAGAGCCACATAAGCTGGGCATGGTGGCACACGCCTGTAATCCCAGCACTTGGGAGGCTGAGACAGGAGGATTGCTGTGAGTCCATGGCCAGCCTGGGCTCTGAAGTGAATTCAGGACCAGCCTGGGCTACAGAGCAAGACCCTGTCTCAAAAAAAAAAAAAAAAAGACTGAGTGAATTGCTACATTAAACGAGCTTAAGACTATATCAAATTAACACATTAAATGAACTTAAATATATATCACATAATTATACTACACTTAAGGCAATAGAGTAGCATGCTTAGTTATTTCAGATTTTTTTTTTAACTTTTGTGAGTTACTCACATTTCACTCATTACTAACATTTTGCCAGATTTGGTTTATCATTTTACCTACTGATCCATCCCTAACTTGATGCATACATATTTTTAAAGATTTTTATACCAATTCCCCATGATGAATATAATCATTATGTTTTTCAAACTTATATACTATTAAAAATAATTACGGGAGGAGAGTCACAGATTTTATCAGTTGGTACTGTTTTAGAAGGATACCAATCAAATGATTCAAATACCAATCTATTTTTTTGTTACACTTTCTCTTTAAGTGTTTCCTTCCCTCCACATTTTTTGGTGCTACTTTGTCTCTGCTTCTCATAAAGATTCCTCCAAGTATTTTCTGCAAAGCTGGGCTAGTGGTCACAAATTTGCTTAGGGATTCTTGGTCATGAAAACTTGTTACTTGAGTTTTCAGGGATAATTTTGCTGGATACAACAACCGGGGTTGACACTTGCTGTCTTTTAAAGCTTGATAGATCTTGCTCCAGCCTCTCCTGGCCTTTAAAGTTTGCATTGAGAAAGCTGTAGTAATGTGAATGGCTTTGCCTTGGTAGAATAATGCCTGTTTTTCTCTTGGTGCTTTTAATATTCTGTCTTTATGTTATATTTCTGAGGTTTTGATTATGATATGTCATGGCGAGTCTCATTGCTGCTCGTTAGTGTTCTATAAGCTTCTTGTACTTGAAAATTACTTTCTTTTTCTAGATTAGGGACTTTTTTGCATTATTTCAGTGAATAAATTCTCTCTACTTTTGGTGCTGTCTTCTGCTCTTTCTCCCACCCCCATAATTCTGAGATTGGTTCTCTTTGAATCATCCATCAGCTGTTGTATCCAGCTATTTTGCTCATTTCTAATTTTGGCCTCATGCCTAATTGTAGCATTTGTTACCTCGGCCTTGTCTTCAAGGCCTAGAATTCTGTCCTCACTATATTCGAGTCCTCTTCCCCTGCTTTGACATATATTTTTCATAACTTGAATTTCAGCTGGATTTCTTTTCAGATTTTCTACTTCTGTGTCAAAACATTCCTTCATATCTTGCATTTCCTTATTTACCTCAGCCAACTTTTTAGTTGTGGCTTCAATATGCTCAGTGCCGTTAGGACCGCTATTTGATTAGTAAGTTCCTCTTTAAGTGTGCTGATCAGTGCTTGTATTTCTTTGAGGATATGTTGTTTGAACTGGCTGTTGGACTCATTTATTAGTTCCTGGGGTCTCATGCATGTCTGTGTGTGTCCTGTTCCTTTGTCTTCTTCCCATGTTTCTGTTGTTGAGGGACTTCACTTGAAAGGCCTAGCTGAGAGGTTTCTCTGAACAACTATGACAGTGTGGGAGGCGAGGAGCTACAATTCCTCTGAGCTCTGTGCTGGGAGCAGGCAGTGAGTGGCCTCTGAGATGTCTTGTTCCCGCCCAAGCTCTCTCAGCAAAGCTCTCCCACCTGTCCTGGCTTTCCTCCCCCAGGGGTGGGGCTCTCAACCCTTGGAGGTGCCCCCACTACACCCCTAGCTGTTCAGGAGGTCAGCAGCCTTTCTCTCCTCTCTGCAACTGTCTCTTCTGCCGGTGTCTTCCTAGGCACTGTTTAAGAGTGACCCCAAAAGCCCTGGTGTGCTCTTCTGAGCTTTCTTTTACTCTAATCAGTTTGGTCTCAAGCTCTTTTCTTTTTTTTTTTTTTAAATGACTCCTGCTTACATCATTGAGTGTTATGGCTGCTGAGCGCTGCCTCCGATCTGGGCTCCAGGAGGCCTTTTCCTGGGGGAACACATATTGCACTTGCAGTATGCACTACCTGCAGGTTTGTTTTTCAGTGGCTGGGGCTACCAGCTGCTAACAATTCCCACTTCTCCAGGATCAGCGCTTACCCCAGTCTGAGGTTCTAGACTCCGGCTTTCCTTCATGTGTGATTTGTGGATGATGGTAGCTCAGGGCCACACCCAGTCGGCTACTGTATTCCTCCACTTCTGATATGTCTTCAGGATTTCTGACATTCCCATGGCCTCCTCCTTTCAGTTGCTGGGGTACTCCTTCCTCTCCTAGCTCAGTCAGCTATTCTGGGCTCCCCGTGAGCTTTCCTCTGTCTGAAGATGCCTGTGGCTCCCAGCTGTTTGCAGCTGGCTTGGGGCAGATTCCTGGGCTATTTTTTCCTCTGCTTCCAGTGTTCCTTTGGGATTTCTGATCTTCCCCTGTCCTCCTTTCAATTGTTGGGGTGCTTCTCCCAGTTCTACCTACATTGAACAGGTTTTTTTTTTTTATTCTCAACTTTTTAAGTGGGTCTACTAGGAGACATTGTGCACCTGTTACTCAGATGCCATCTTGACCAGAAGTCCCCACAGTAGACATTTGATCCAACACGTCCACAGGGCTGAGAGCCCCGATTTGGTGATTAGTTGCTACAGAACCCCACCCCTGCACTCCAAGGTGCCAAGAACACCCACAGGGAGCCACCAGCTCAGACCCAAGACAGGGAAGTCAGGAGGGCCCTTCCTTGGGGGCTCTGTGCTGAAAAAGTGGGGGGGTCTTTGGCCACTCACGGCAGGGCATCTCTCCTCCCTTGGCAGGATGAGATGGAGCTGGGCTACGTTGAGGCACCACACAAGACCTTCCCGGTGGTGTTTGACTCCCCACGGAACGGGGAGCTGCAGGACTTCCCGTACAAAAGGATCTTGGTGAGTGATCTCAGCAGGCCATCCCCAGCCTCTGGTCCCCCTCATGGCCACGTCAGAGCAATCTGATACTGTCCTTGGGCAGGGCTTGGCAGGGAGGCCTTCCAGGGAAGGCACAACCATGGCCTCAGGCTCCATGTCTGATGGGGCTGGTACAGTGCCACAGAGTCATCCATTTATCCCAGGGCCAGAAGGCCCAAATGTCCCCCACCTTAGGTCCCTACACAGGCATAAACTACTGACTAGATAAGATTTGAACTCTTCCTTTCCATCTGAAGAATGGGTAGCTACTCATGTCTCCTCTATTAGGAGCTCAGAGCCCAGTAGGGTCGTTCTAGTGCCTCACTGCCCACCTGACTCAGTTTCCCTCCCCCCCACCACCAGGGTGTGGATTTTGGCTACGTGACCCGGGAACCACGGGACAAGTCCGTGTGTGGCCTGGACTCCTTTGGGAACCTGGAGGTCAGCCCCCCGGTGGTGGCCAATGGGAAGGAGTACCCCCTGGGAAGGATCCTCATCGGGGGCAACCTGCCTGGGTAAGAGGGGCACGGGACCAGGAGGACCACGTGACTGCGTGGGGGAGGGGAACCATCCTGCCACTTGAAGAGAACCAGGAGGAAGTGATGTCGTTGCACCCTGCATGTTGTGGGGCTGGTATGCTGTAACCAGATACCTCGTTTGCTGTGGGAAAGCTGAGCTGTTAGGACAGACTCAGAGCAAGTGAAGGCTGGAGCTAGGGTGGAGCTTTGAAGGGGGCTGACTGCCCTCAAGTACGTGATCCCCTCAAATTGGAAAGCAAGGCCATGCTACTAGGTGTTTTTTCTTTTTCTTCTTCTTTTTTTTTTTTTTTTTTGGAAGGCAAAAATAATGGAATTTAAATTTACAAATGTAAACTGCTAGGACTGTGTCCTGTCCACCTCGGTCCCCACTGACACCCAGGAAGGTGAGAAGGCAGCAAGAGAGATCTAAGGTAGACTCGAGGCATGTGGGCGCGAAACTGGCACCGGGGGGAGTCGTCAGGAGGAGCTGAGACGTTGCCTGCATGGCGGGAGCTGTGGAACCATCGCCCCCAAGTGACCAACCTGTTCTGAGTCGGCCTCATCCAGAACTCACCATGAGTGGAGTTTAAGTCTGGGAGGCTGAGGCAGGAGGATCACTAATTTGAGGCCAGCCTCAAATGAGAGCCTCTTCGTGAGGTAGGAAGACCCTATCTCAAAATTAAAACTTAAGAAATGGGCTAGGGATGTAGGTCAGCGCAAAGGACCTGAGCTCAGTCCCTAGTGCCACATACACAACACAAAACAACCAGCCACATTTTTTTTTTTTTGCTGTTTTCCTTGTTTACAAAAGTAATGTAGTGTTCTTTTCGTGTGTGTGACGTCAGATATTGCAGGAATTTTGAACTCTTGTCTTTCTATTTCTGTGTGGGCTTTTTCTTGGTTGAGTGACATTTCCCACCCTGTGGACCAGGTCGAAGGGCCGCAGGGTCACCCAGGTGGTACGGGACTTCCTCCACGCCCAGAAGGTGCAGCCGCCAGTGGAGCTTTTTGTGGACTGGCTGGCCGTGGGCCATGTGGACGAGTTTCTGAGCTTTGTCCCTGCCCCAGATGGGAAGGTAAGGACTGGGGGACATTCCCATGCAGCATCTCGGGCAGGGCTGAGCTCAGGGGGTCAGGTGGAAGCCAAGGGCTCAGCTGATCTGTTCTCCACACACAGGGCTTCCGGATGCTCCTGGCCAGCCCCGGTGCCTGCTTCCGGCTCTTCCAGGAGAAGCAGAAGTGGGGCCACGGTAGGGCCCTCCTCTTCCAGGGGGTCGTTGGTGAGTAACAGTGCAGCGCTCCCCGACATAGCTCACCCAGCCCCTCCCCTAGGGGGCTAAGGGGTGGCCCATTTAAAGCAAGGCTGTGTCCAGACCCTGAGCTCAATACTCTACCCAGCATGCCTTGCTTTGTCAGCCACGGCTGCCCATGAAGGGGAAAGAGCTCAGGCCAGAGCTGAGCAGGGCCCTAAATGTGGGTGGGTGGGGAGAAAGCGGGTACGAAGCCAGCCTTGAGCAGTACCATCTCTCAGAAGAACCAGGCACTTGGGTTTAACACATTGTGCTCATTGTCTTGAAATCTTAACAGTTTGTATATTGTGAGTAACATCTAATGGATCGGTTGGGGCATCTACCAAAGGTGTGGAGCCTCAGCCTCCCTGCCTTCCTGGGGTCGGGTCTCTGCCACCCTACTAGCTTGTACCCCACCAGTTGCAAGTCTCCCCCTCACTGACACCCTCAGCAGCCTCCAGGCATGGAAAGGGTTGAGTGGGGCTCACGTGCCCCTCTGCACCCCAGATGAGGCCTGACACCAGCTGTCCCTGCCTAGCAGGGTACTTGGTGGGTATTGGGTTGGGGTGAACCCCTTGCCAAACACCCCTGGCAAGAAAGCTGCTATAGTCCAAGGGTCACCTATTGGGTTAGCTTGGGTGGCAGGCCCGTGGGACAGGGAGGCACTGGCTCAACACCCTGCACCCCTGTCCATAGCATGTGGGTGTCATGGGCCAGGGAGGGAGGCTGGCCACAGCAGGCTTGGCACATGTGCTGAGTCAGGACCAAGTGCCACCCTGCCCTGTGGTGTCCTTTGCTCAAGAAAACAGAGTATCACACAGCAATTAATAATACCATGCTGAGTCAAGAAAGAGTTTCATGGCTTTTTCCTGTTTTTTGAGCAAAGAACCCCATGGTTTCATTTTGCGGGGAAGGACTCACAGGGGCGGGGCCAGTCCCAAACTAAGCTTAACTCCTCAAGTCCAGATCTGCTGTGCTGGTGTGTGTATGTGGCAGGGGTGTCCCCCTTCCTTTTCCGGTGGGACAGCCATACTTTTCTAAGTGAGGCCCGGAGTAGGTAAGCAGAGTTATTCACTTGCCCACTGGGAAGGGCACAGGGGACATTGACGGAGGTCAGGCCACACACAGGCCATGACCAATGTTTTAATTAAGTCCCTGGGGCGCATGGCTCAGCCGGGAGGCCCTGGCCCAGAAGCCTCCGGCGGAGACCGCAGGGCCATGCCTGTCATGGTGCTGTCGGCCTCCAAGGGGATGAGAACTCCACAGCTGTGCATGGGGGTGAAGGAACCCTCTTCTTTCCGTTGGTCAATGCGTGCCCCACCCCATCCCGACTGTATGAGCTCAGGCAGGTCATCAGGCCTCTCCGAGCCTCAGTTTCCTCATCTGTGAAGGAGAGATGATGGCACATAGCCAGATGGTGAGGGTTAGGCGGGATGCAGAGCTCAGCTCGGGCTGCCCGTGGGAAGTTCCCGACTCTACCCTTCCCTACCCCTCAGTAGGAGAGCTGGTCCCCTGGGTACCCTGTGCCATGCAGTCACCTCCCACAGGGCAGGCCAGGGCCTGAGGTGTCAGACTCCCAGGACGGGCTGGCCCTGGGAGGAGGGGCAGGGAGTGGGCCACAAAGCCCAGCTCTGCTTGCGGAAGGAAGAGGGAGGCTCACTCAGCACCCCTTCCAATGAACTGAAGTAAAACCCTCAAGGTCAGCTGGACCCTCTCACGCCAGCCCAGACCTGCACAGTGGCCTTGCTCATCCTGTGCCCAGCAAAGCCAGAGACAGACTAGGCCAGTCCAGTGGCTGTGAACTTGGCCTTCAGCTGTCCACTCCCCACTCCACCCTGGGTTCGGGCCCCAGCTATAACTTTCTCTGTCTCTCCACAGATGACATGCGGGTCAGGACCATCTCCATCAACCAGGTCCTTTCCAATGAGAACCTCATCAGCTTTAATAAGTTTGTACAGGTACAAAGGCTGTGGGCGGGTGGACAGGGACAAGGCAGATATCTGAGGCTTCCAGTCATGAAGGCTCAGATTGGAATGGCCCAGATGGAGGGGCTCCAGGGACCTCCTTCGACCTAGGAGAAGGAAGAGAGCAAACCTCGTGTATCTGAAAAAGGCAGGTGGCCGTGGTTGTGAGCCACTGGCCGAGGGGTGACCTCAAACTCAAGGAGGACATCAGAGCCTGGCAGCGTGTGCATGGTGTGCTGTGCTCCTGCAGTTGGTGGCCTATAGGAAGCATCTCAAGGGCACCTTGTGGGCACGAGGAGGGAGACAGGCCAGTTGGCAAGCCTCTGCTGGCCCTGGGCTTCAGGGTGGCCTTCAGACCAGCCATAGACAGTGTAAGTGGCCTGAGGGAGGCAGATAAGGCATAGATTTTTAAAGGTGGCACCCCCAGGACGTGCTATTTAGTAGAAATAGAGCAGGACGAACTGAAGAGTTTGGGGTGGGGGAGCCTATCTGGGAGTAGAACTGAAGAGAGTCCATCTTTGCAGACATCGTGGCGATACCCCGGTTCTATGTCTAAGCAGAGGAGCAAAGTAGGTGGTTCTCCCACCAACCCTAAGCTCAGGGAAACACTGGGCTTTTTAAGGAATCGAGGTGATCCCACATTTGGGAGTCATCAGCACTAGACCGTGAGAGTGAATGAGCTCTGTTAAGGAATGAGGGCTGTAGATGTGAGGGGCAAGGACAGAACATTCTGGAACACCGTAGAATATTCTTTTTTAGCCCATCATGTGTAATGGGATGTTTCAAGGTAGAGTACATACAGGGGGTGTGTATTTTGATGGGGGGGCACAAATGTGGACCCTGGGGCACCCTGCCCCCCTCCTCACCCACAGGAGACCCCTTGGTGTCCCTAGTATATGGGTAGGCACCCCCCCCCACCCAAGCCCTGCCTCCCCTCTCCCCCAGAGCTGCATTGACTGGAACCGTGAGGTGCTGAAGCGGGAGCTGGGCCTGGCCGAACGTGACATCATCGACATCCCCCAGCTCTTCAAGATGGAGAAAAGGAAGGCGGTGGCCTTCTTCCCCGACTTGGTGAGGCCCCCCACCGTGACTTGGGGCTTCCTCGGGTGAGGCTCCAAGCCTCAGTGCCAGCAGGGTGGGCCAATTGGTCAAAGCCACACTTGGGATGTCGACCAAAAAGGGTGGCTGTCCCCGCTGATTTCTGGCGACTGACCACTGTGGTCCCTGGGATAGCTGAGTCCTGCACCAGGGGAGGGACCTGCTTGACTTTCATGGGGCATGAATGAATGAAGGACCGCATGAGGTCACGTGTGCAAAAACACAGGGTATCCTTGGGAATTCGAACCTGTGCAGCGCCCAGTCCCCTCCCCAGCTTGCAGCCTCTCTTCATCCCTGACATGCTTAATGTCCTGTGGGAGCCACAGGGAGGACCCAGGGTGCCAGTCACCTCTCTGGGGACAGTCCCTGCCTTCTATTCCCTATGATAAAGGGATATGACAGTTTGGAGGACTGAGCGCTCCTGCCTGAGAAGTCAGGGGCAAGGGTAGAACCTTCTGGAACACTGTAGAACATTCCATGAGCTCTCATTTACTAGGAGACCCAGGAAGGCCTGTGGGAAAGCTGGGCTTCAGAGGAGCCTGAGGGCTTCTCCTCTGGGGGTCGCCAGATCTTGAACTCGTACCTGAAACACCTGCACGGGTGGGGTCCCACTCAAGTGCCCTGATTCAGCAGGCCTAGGAGGCCACTGCTGCCTCACCGACAAGCTCCCAGGTGGCACCACCGCTTGGGTCACCTCCTGCCCTTGCCTCTTCCCCCAACTTCCTTCCCCTAGAGCAGCTCACATCACCCATCATCACCTGTCCACACCACTGGACAGGTCCTTCCTCTTTTTGGCTTTTGCCAAGTCCCCCCTCCCCCCCTCCTTCCTGCAGCCTGTAACTATGCGTTGCTCCCGGAAGCTTGGGCAATGGTTCAAATTCTTGCACTGACAAACAGAGGCCACCCCAGTTGCCTTCGGCCATGAGGAGATTTGATATCAGGACCCCTAAGAGTAGTGACAGGAGTAGCAGAGCCTCTGAGAGCCCAGAACTGGCTTCTCCTCCTGTGTCCCCATCATTTTCTTTCCCTCTCCCCTTCCTGCACCTTGGATTTTGCCCCTCTGCCCCAGGACTCTTTAAAAAGGTAGAGACTGAGCCTCTCCCAACATCAACTCCTCCAAAGTCCTGGGAGAAACCGATTGGTCCAGTTTGGGTCAGCTGTCTGCCATGGCCCAATCAGCTATGGCCAAAGAGTCTGGGCTTCTGTAGGTAGAACAACTATGGCTGCCACCATGATCCACCAATGAGAGATTCGATGATGAGCTCTGCGCATGCTCGGGGAGGCACGTCGCTATGGGCTCTTACTAGCCTAGTTCTCTCCTACCGTTCAGGACCAGCCACTACACTTCCAAGGCTGCCTGATAGCAGGCCAGGGTCGTGCTGCGTAGAATGGAGGTATCGGGAAGAAGCTAATGGAGATGTGCTCTGAGCTGGGCCCCCACTTCTCCGCAGGTGAACATGCTGGTGCTGGGGAAGCACCTGGGGATCCCCAAGCCCTTCGGGCCCATCATCAACGGCCGCTGCTGCCTGGAGGAGAAGGTGCGCTCGCTGCTGGAGCCGCTGGGCCTTCACTGCACCTTCATCGACGACTTCACCCCGTACCACATGCTGCACGGGGAGGTGCACTGCGGCACCAACGTGCGGCGGCAGCCCTTTGATTTCAAGTGGTGGAATATGGTGCCCTGAGCCACCTGCCCGCCTTCCTCGCCCGACGTGGGGCATCAGCCCCGGTGGTGGAGACGGAGGCAGGCAGCCAGAGCGCGCCCTCCCCCAGGTGCCGGCTGGAACGCTAAGGGCAGCCAGCCCCCCTCAGACTTCTGCCTCTTCTCTAGAAGTGTCCACACGCCACCTGACCCCATTCGGTTCTCCAACGTGGATCTTCTTGGCCTCTCCCAAAAGGACCTCTTTCCTTGTGGCCTCCTATGCGGATCATCACAACCTGAGGGAACCCGCCCCCCCTGCCAAAATCCCACTTCCCACCCTTAAAACCTTCTCTCTGGGGGAAAGTCCACTGTGGGTGTTTAGAAACACCCGTGCACTCATCAGCCTGGTCTGTTTCCTTCCGGAGGAAGGTCAGAGTCTCTGCTTTGGCATGTTACCTGCCGTGGAGGGAACGGTCAAGTCAGACGACTTTACACAAGATTGGGGTGCTTCCACCCAGGGCCGTACCCACAGAGGAGGAGCTGGGGGGGGGGGTCCACTTGGGTCAAAGTGGAGCCATCATGCCCCTCCCACGCACCCTGTGTTCCGTAGCGGCTGCCCCTGGAAGGGTGTGGCAGGAACAGTTCTCTCTCAGCCTTATAACCTCCTGCCATCTGACGCTCATAAACCCAGCTTTATCTAGGTCCCTCCTGGAATTTCTTGGAGGGGAGATAATGCTGAAGACTTGGAAGCCCGAGTCCCAAGGTGCGAAGTATCTCCCATGATGCACTGAGCTGACCCTGGCGATCCTACCGCCGGAGAAAGAAGCTTTCTCAGCCTGGGCCCTCTCAGTGCAGGAGGGGGCCCACCCTGGCTTGGCCTAAGCCCTTTGTTGACATCCATTCTGCTGCGGGACAGGTGGCCAAGGAGGGAGGACCCGCCGAGACAGTGCCCAACAGGACAACGCTGCGATGAACCCCCCCGCCCCCCGCCCGAGTGCCGGGGGTGGTCCAGGGTCTGGTTTTTTCTTAACCCTGAACCAGGCTACACAGGTGTCCTGTGTGGGTCCAGCTGGGTTTCCATCACTGGCTAATAAATCAACAGAAACACAAGCGGTGTGGGGTTCATTTTGCCCTTCCTTGGGCTTCCAACGAGTCAGCAAGGCTAGCAGATGCGTTTGCCAGCCTGGTCTCCCAGGAACATGGGGCTGGCCAGCCCAAACGTGAAGAAGATGGTGAGCTGGGGCTGCCACACAGGGTTGTGAACATAGGGACACACATCAGCAAACCTGGGGTGGGCTCTAGGGCTGAGTTACGGTGGCTCGGCAGGGTCGAGTCCTGCCATGTGCTGGAGGCAGCACCTGCCTGCAGGCCCATGGTGGGGCAGCCCACAGCCTTGTACCTAAACACATTGGGGTCACCCCACAAAGAGCCAAGACAGTTCGTTGCCTAGAGAAGACCGTGGGGGGCTCCCGACACAGCAGAGACTGATGTAGAAGGGAAGCAGGCCTTCTGGGGGAGGGGGGCTTGACGGGGCTCAGGCTCTGAATACCCCAGGAGACACCTTCCACCCCCTGGCTGGCCACAGGGCAGAGGGGAGGATGTCACCTGAGACCCCTCCTCAGGTTGGTGTGGGCGGGACTGTTGGGCATTGAAAAATCTACCCCAAATAAACCTGGAACTGAATTCCACCTGTTCACAAGGCTAAGGACATCGTGTGGTACTTTCCTACGGCTGCCCTAACAAATTACCAGCGAGTCAGGGGCTTAATTCCACACCCGTGAATTCACTTATGGGTCTCAGGGCCAACGTCTCACATAGATCTCCTGGGCTGATATTAAGGTATCCACAGTGCCGGTTCCTGTTGGGACTTCAGGGGAAATCTGGCTCCTGCCCTTTCTGGCTTCTAGAAGCCACCTGCCCCCCTCTGCAGAGCCAACCTCTTCCACTCCCGTGGCTCTGACTCCTCTCTGCCCTCCTCCACTCGGAGGGACCCCAGGGAGGACACTGGGCCACCTGGATGAGCCAGGCTGCACTGCCACCCCAAGGCCAGCCGCGGGGCGGCCTTCACGTCACACAGCCTCCATCCCTCCTTGCTGCAGAGGGGACCTAACCACAGGTAGCTTCCCGGGATCACAGTGTGGACACCCCGGTTCGGCCTCAAGCAGCCAGCCGACTGCGCTGGCCTCTGTGAGCCGGACCACCTGCGGCTCCTCCAAAGCCCAGATCCTGGACCGGCAGCCTCCTCCAGCGGCCGCCCAGGTCTGCCACTTCTGGGAGGCAGAGCTGAAGGCTGGAATTCCATCAGCCTGGGGACACAGGTCACCTCCGCCAGCCATCACCTGTGCCACACTGCCATGTCCCTCCTGGGGCCCGGTTTCAGCTTAGAAATTCTAGGGAGAGACTGGGACGAGGGAACCTCCTCCCATGCCGCCCCACTGGGAGTAGTGCTGGCTCGGCCTGAGGAAAGGGGAGCTGCCTAGCCTGCGCCTCCCCTGCAAGCGGTCCATCAGATGAGGATCCCATGATTCCTAGCTGCGCACGTCACCTCCAGGAGCCTCAGCGTCCACCTCTGTAAAGTGGGCACAGGGCTGCCTGTCTCATGCTAGCTCAGAGAAGGGTCAGGAGTGTGGTGCTCAATAGCCAGGGACGACTGTGACACCCCAGGCTCCACAGGCGACTGCGGTGTGGGCCTCCCCTGCATCCTGCCTTCTACTAGGAGAGCCAGGGATCAGATTTGGGGACAGGGAAGGGGCGCCACTCTGGCACTCCCTGGGGTCTCAGCTGCGGGGTCAAGAGCGAAGGCTGTGTCCTTCAAAAGGGCACCCATGGCTCTGTGTGTCCTGACTCACGCCCTCCCCCGCAGCAGGTTAAGTAACCACAGGGCTGTGGCCGGAAGTTGCCCAAATCTGTGGCCCCTGCGAAGGAGGAGGGATAGAGGGAGACATGGCTGCGGACAGGGGAGGAAGACTGGTGGAAAGGAATTTTGGCTGCAGGGACAGTCAGTAGGAACTATTGTTCCCTACATGGTCAGGGTCACCCCCGAGTCCCCTGGGCATAAGGATCCCAGCAAGAGCAGCGTCCCGGGTGTGCCCTGAACACTTTGAGTCAAATCCTCTGCAAACCATGCCACTGCCAGGCACTTCCTGCTGTGAACCTCGCTTTGTAGATGGGGAAATGGGAGGCACGGAAAAGTGGAAAAATTGCTTGGTTTTCCAAACTAGGTGATCTCCAGGCCGCAAGATCTTTACCGGCCACATCAGCAGTTCTCAGCCCCTTCACGTCTTAGAAATGCCCAGTGGTCTTTTCGCCTAGCCCACCCTCCCCACCCCAGAGAGTCTGCCTGAACTTGGAGAGGTTCCTGTGGCTGGGGAGAACGCAGGGACCCACTTAGAAGGACCCCGAGTACCCTTTCCCTTCCTCGGGTCCCTCCCCCGCCTCCCAACCCTTGTCAGAATGGACCACTTCAAGGGCCCTGGGGTCTTTCTCCCTCTGGTAGCCACTTGGGCTATGATGGCCCCTCTAGCAAGTAAAGGTTCCAGCCACGTTCAAATCATCTTGCTGGGTCAGTGGTGCTTAAATACAGCTCCTGAGGTTTCCTCATAGAGACAGGCGTGGTGGCACACATTTATAATCCCAGCATGCGGGAGGCTGAGGCAGGAGAATTGCTGTGAGCCCAAGGCCAGCCTGGGCTCCATAGTGAGTTCCGGACCAGCCTTGACTACAGAGCAAGAAACTGCCTCAAAAAAAGATATATATCTCAAATAGGAAGTCTCCTCACTGCAGGAGGGATTTCCGTGAGGGATTGTTGAGCAGAAAGACACAGAATTGTGTGCACAGTGTGATGTCGGCACAGTCACCGTGACCTCAAAGCCTCTCACTTGGTGCGGTCCTGCCCTAGGGGATGGATTGCTAGGCTGGCCTCTTGGGTTTAACTGTGTCAGCCGAACTGCTCTCTGGCCCGCAGCCCCGCGGCTCCAGCCTCACCTGTCGGCCCACGGCCGAGGTAAGGCGTTTCCTGGGCAGAGACAGAGCCCGGGTTTCTTGAGCGTGAGCAGGAGGGGAGGAAGAAGAGCTGGATGACAAAGCTAATGAGGGGGTGGCCCGTCCTACCTCCCGCCCCGTTTGCAGGTGACCGAACAACGAATGGCCCACGCCCGCCACAGAAGGCTGGAACAGGATCTGGCTCCAAGCGTTCTCACAGTTAATTCCTTAAACGTGCATTGAGCACAGGTTCTGCTTCAGGCAGTAAGTGCCAAGGGCCTGGACACAGATCAAAAGCTGCCAGGATATGCTTCCTGGTGTTGCAGTCTGCCCGCTGTGTGACCTTGGACAAGTTACTAGACCTCTCTGATGTCGCTATGCTCTGCACGTTCTAGCAGGGCCTGTGGCAGGGGGTTATTTACAGCCGTGTTAAAACACCATCAGCTCAGTCCCTGGCTCCGTGCCTGATACCCAATAAACCGCTGCACTGTGAGGGGGAAGATTTAACTCGAAGCAACTCACCTGAAGATGCTAGGCGCACATGCATGCTGGCTTTGATGCCTGGTCGCTCTGCACAGCCAGTTTCTGGCCACTTTCTCTGGATGAGAATTTTTTTATGTGACAGCTGGACACCTGAGAAGTCGGGTGGCATCCGAGTCTCAACTGACAGAGTCGCCTGTGGGTCCCCAGTGCCCACCATCACGTGCCTGCGGCCACTCCCCTATGGTTTCGGGGACAGGTGACCGTTGGCAAGTTTGCGTGCGGCCAGGACAGAAGAAAGGGGGACTCTCCGTTCCCCTAAGGGCATCATTCTAGTTCTGGGGTTCAGGCCTCACCTGAACTCCAGAACTGGTCTCCTGCACCTTAATGTGAGGATTGACGTGGGTTCTGATGGGATGTCAGGGGCGAGCGCCACCCCTCAGAGGCTGCAGAAAGGCCCACACCCAGAGCGTGGCTGGTGTGGGCCTTGAAACATACACAGCACAGCTGGCAGGTGGGAAGAAGCCCACCAAGCCGCCAACTCTGAGGACCGCTGTCTTCAGAGCTTCTGGCCAACTGCAAACTGCTTGTGTCACTTTCTTTTTCTTTTTTGGGTCCTCCTCCTGACCTTAAAGGAGTCTCCACATGCTGAAAAGCTGGGCTTTGATGTTAATTGTCTTAACGTGAAACAGCTCCATCAGAGAAATTACAGCCGCCTGGGGCGACTCCCAGTTCCCAACAAGCAGGGGCCTGAGCAGGTGGGGCGGCGTTCAAAAACACGACATCCGTGAGTAGCCGGGCCACGAGGCCACCTGGCAGCCTGCCACTGTGTTTACGTCTCATCCAGTTACTATTTTTTTAATCCCTTGACACATTCCTTGAGGGAATTAAAGCAATTTATAAACAACAGTCTATTCAGCAAACTGTGATTAATAACTAGAGAAAAATAACGATACCAAACAGAAAAAAAAAAAACATTCAAGACATTCACAGGAAACGGTCACACAGGAACAACCACGATATGTGACTAGCGTCTGCTAAGCCCAGAATCGGGATCTGAGCTTCCTGGCAGCTTGTGTGAAAAGGGAACCAGGGCCAACCCTTTAATTCTCATTCACGGCGTGCCATGGTGGTCCTCACCGACCACGGACCTGCACAAGAGTTCACGGCATAGCTGGTGTCCCTAACCAACTCTCAGCAACGAATTGAGAGATCTCCCGTGGCTCAGCCTCTGTTTGCTCATCTGCAACCCGGGAAACTTGTTTACCCTCCAGACTGTTGGAGGACTAAGCCGGTGGCCCGAACAGCAAGGAAGGGACAACAGCGCCCGGCAAGTATGTGACGAGGACACGTGGTCCCGGCGGCTACAGCTTCCAGGTTTTGGGAGCTTTCTCTGAGACAGGGTCTCACTCTGCAGTCCGGGCTGGTCCTGAGCTCACCATGGAGCCCAGGCTGATCTCCAGCTCACCCAATCCTCCTGCCTCAGCCTCCCAAGTGCTGGGATTACAGGCATATACCAGCACGCCCAGCTTATGTGATGCCGGGGAATCAAACTCAGAGCAGTGAGCTTGCTAGGCAGGTGCTTTCCCCACTGAGCTGTTCCTCCAGCCCAACAGCGCCTGGGGTTTTGCTCCTGATCTGCGGTAGGCACTGTGCTTGCTGAGAGCAGCACCAGAAAGGACTCCTACGGACACAGCAGCTCCTATGTACCTGCAAAGCCCAAGACAAATAAAGAGCAAACCAAACGCTGATGAGCCAGCACGATGGAGCAGCTGCGACCAGCCAAACCAGCCCGACCCGAGCCTGCCGCTCCCACCTCAAAAGTCACTGCAACTGGTTGACGGAGCAAAGGAAAGAAATCTACCTGATCATCTTAACTCATCATACACACAGTTATAAAATTGCCGTTGTTGATTTTTAAAAAAGACTTTAGCTTAGGAAGGGTCTCCTTTCATCTGATTTTTAAAAATCCACAAAAGAGCTTCTCAAAGACGGGCAGTAACAGCATCACCAGAAAACTAGCACGAAGATTGTCAGGCCCCATCCAGACCTTCTGAGTCAGAAACTCAGGGGGACGGGAAGGCTTTTTTTTCCCCCAGTCCAGGGCCCACACTGAGCTACACCCCATACCTTGATTTTTATTTTGAACCAATCTTGCTAAACTGCCCCGACTGGATTTAACCTATGATGCTCCTGCCTCAGCCTCCTAGAGTGCTGGGATTACAGGCGTGCACCACCATGTCTAGCTCCACTTGTGTTGTAAAAAGCTCTCTGGCTCATCTCGAAGTTTAAAGAACACTGACCTACAAGTCATTGATATCTAACGTTATAGCCATGATAAAATGTTGAAACCGTTCCCTCTAGGATCAGAGCAAAACAAAAACAGTCTCATGGCTTTTATGCACCATCAGTCAGAAGAACCACAAGGTCAGCCAGGGCAGAGGGGAAGGCTGGCTTGGACTTCATAGTAAGAGTCTGTCTCAAAAAATATATATACATAGGATAAATAACTCCTATCATTCAAAAAACTCTAATCATTCAATAAATGTAACAAAACACAAGTATCTAGGATACAAGAAAAGTATTAGAGTTGTAAGAAGTTTTTGAATTTAGTATTTATTTTTATATTTTGAGCCCAGTGCTGCAAGCTTTTATTTCTTATTTATTCATTTATTTTATATTGATAGATTATGCACTACCAGGCCCTGGTTATTTTGTGCTGAGGAATCAAATCCAGGGCCCCACGCTTGCCAGATAAGCACTCTTAGCCACTGAAATGTGCCTCCAGCCTCAGATTCAGTATTTAAATTTTTTAAAAAGGGAATATGGAATAGCACATACCTGTAATCTCAGTACTCTGGTAGGCTGAGGCAGGAGAGTCACAAGATCAAGCCTAGCCTGGGCAAGCTTTGTAAGACAGTGTCACATATCAAAAAACATTTAAAAGTTGGGGGGAGGAAGGGGCCCAGGGATGAATCTTTGTGCAAGGGTTCAATTCCCAGGACCACAAAGAAAAAGAAAAAAGAAAAACAAATATTGTGTCTAGCAGAAAATATAAAGTATACTGTACAACTGTCCTCTAACAATTACAGAAGATCTGATTGGTGGAGAGGTGTACCATGTTCATCGACTGGGAGGCTCAGGGTGAAAAGATGCTAATTTTCCCCAAAATACAAATTGTTAAAATCTTTACTGTGTGTGTGGGGGTGATGGGTGAGAGACAGAGAGAGAGAGAGAGAGAGAGAGAGAGACAGAGAGAGAGAGACAGAGACAGAGAGAGACAGAGAGGGAGAAAGACTTCTAAGCTGTTTCTTGAATTTATATAGCCAAACAAACAGTCAAGAACAGTTAAGTCATATTTGAATATGAAAAGGTAAGAGGACTTGCTTAACCAGGTATCAGGATATGTTATAAAGCTGTGGTAATTAAGATAATACAGGACATAAGGCTGGAACGATCCGATTACACAGAACTGCGGGCCAGGTATTTGACTAGGAAGTTAGACAAGTTGCCTGCAGATCCCATATGCTGGTCTGTCATCATTCAACAAATATATTTTCTCCCAGTTTGTCACTTAGGTGTGTAGCATGCCACCTGTCTTTTCATCCATCAAAGTTCCTGATTTTATGTTGATTTTTTTTTTTTTTTTTGAGACAGGGTCTCACTCTGTAGCCCAGGTTGGTCTTGGACTCACAGCAATCCTCTTGCCTCAGCCTCCCAGCTACTGGGATTACAGACATGCGCCACCACGCCAGTTTATGTGGTGCTGGGGAATCAAATTTAAGTACTTAGCATTTGATTTAGTACCTGCTAGGCAAGCACTTTAATCACTGAGCCATTCCTCCAGCCCTTTATTTTTATGTTTTGAGACAGAATCTCTCTTAAGTCAGTAGGTTGCCTAGGCTGAGCTTGAACTTGTGATCCTGTGTCAGCCTCACAGAGTTCTGGGATTACAGACATTTACCACCCCACCCCTTTGTTTTTTTTCTTTATTATAAACCTTCACCTTAATCATTGGATCACACCTGGTACTTAAGAGAAACTCTGGCATTGCACCCGAGGAGACCAGAACATCCGTGGAAACATTAGTCATCTCACCCAAAACCAGGAAGCAATGTCCATCCCCAGCACTACCAAACACTAAATTATTACTTACACGGTCACATGATGGGCTATTAAAGAGTAATGACAATGAGCAATTTTTTGCTCACACACCAGCACGGATGAATTTCACATATGTGGTGCTGAGGGCGAAAAAAACCAAGTCACAAATGAACCACGAGAGTCACGAGTTCAAGCCCAGCCTGGGCAGCTCTGCAAGACAATGTCTCATATTATAAAATATTTTAAAACAGGGTGGGCTAGGGATGAATCCCAGTGCAAGGGTTCAATCCCCAGTGAACAAAGAAAAAGAAAAATATTGTATCTAACAAAAATTTAAAAAACCCTGAAGTATACATGGTCTCTTACACATGATTTCAGTTGAGCGTGTCTCCCTCTCTGAGCCTCAGTTTCCTATGGGGCTGGGGGCACAGCTCAACAGTTAGAGCACTTGCCTAGCAAGTTCAAGGTCCTGGGTTTGATTCCTCAGCATCACATAAACCAGGTGTGATAGCACATGCCTCTCATCCCAGCACTGGGGAGGCTGAGGCAGGAGGATTGCCATGTGCTTGTGGGCAGCCTGGGCTCCATAGTGAGTTCAGGACCAGTTTGGACAGCTTGGAATGATACCCTATCTCAAAAAAAAGGGTGTGATAGCCCGAGGCTTCTGGGTAGATGAACGGGTCACATGAGGAAGTGGGTGCAGGCGGGTGGGCCCGCAGCAGGTCCACGTCAGTGATGGGGCTACAGACAGCAACCTCGAATACGTGTCCGCGCAGAGGCACCAAGGAAACGCTGCACTGCAGGAACATCTCCAAAACCAGAACGTTCCAGAAAAATCGAGGCCTGGGTTCCCTGAGGCCTGGGCAGAGCGTGCAGCCCACAAGCCCCAGGAACGCAGGTTGGGGATAGCGCACCTAGAAGGCCACAGCCGCTGGAGGCCCTGACTAGGGCAAAAGGAGACAGACAACATCACGAAGGCCCAAGGACACGTGTCACTCCCCACACCTAATCTCCCCAGCTTTGGGGCCAGGAGGCACCTGTCCACTCTGAGCCCCTAAGTCACGGCTGGAGATGCCCAGCAGCCCTGCCAAGAGCAGAAAGTGGCTCTGAGAGGTTGGCAGGGCCTGGGTGGAGGACTGTTGCCATAGCAGCCACAGCCAAGCAGCCCCAGGCAGCCTTGGGACACCTGGCACCGGCCACGGGCCAGCCTGGCGGCTTCCTGCTGGGCGCATCCTCCCTGAGCAAACCCACAAATCTGGGAAGAGAATCGGCCACACCTGCGGAGGAGAATGTGCGGCATCTGTGTTACCGTAAACCAGCCCCAGGTTCAAGTGTGGACACGGCGGCGTCGGCTCGGCGGAGCTCTGGGTGCACCTGCCTGTCTCTGTCTACGGGCGCAGTCCAAGCCCAACCCAGAAAAGGCAACGGCCCCGAGAAGCCACGCACTGCACGCGTCAAGATCCGAACTCAGCTTCCTCACCTGGGAAACGGGGTGTACAACCAGGCATTAGGGTTACTCTGACGGGAGACGGGGCAAGCGAGGGGCCTGGCTGAGGTCACAGCTTCGCTGGGACACAGCACCTCAGACAAAGCCAGGGAGACGCCTCTAGGGGGTCGTATGACCTTGAACCCGGCATTCAAGTCCTCCTCAGCAGCAAGACTGTAACTGCTGCCCCCCAGGTCGCAGAGAGGACAAGCCACCACCCAGAGGCAGGTGTGGCACAGAGCAGGTGTGTTGTAAACACACGGACTCTATTAGCACCCTGGGGGGCTGGGGCGCCTGTCAGAGCCCAAGCTCCCCTCGGAGACACACCCAGTACTGAGGGAGCACCTGAGGGTAGTCACTGAATGGCCAGCTCACCGCGCAGACCTTACCTGTGTCTGTGGAGGAGTGACACCCGGGTACGGCAGGTCACCTGCTTCGAATCTCTGTACTGTCCCCCATCTCTGGCAGAGGTCCCAGGGGCTGTCCCTACGTGATGTCATCACAGTCTCCTGTAGAGCGGCTCAGGTGGCCAGTCAGGGGGACTGAGCAGGCCTCAGGATGTCCTCCCCCGGGGCCCCACTCTGGATCCGGAGCCAGTGGCCTCAGACGCAGCCCAACGTCCCCCGTGGGTCCTGCAAAGGCCAATGTCTTCTGCAAAAGTGCCGACAGCAGGCGGCTTCTCCTGGCCCAGGGAACCATCTGGGAAGCTGTTCTCAGGGTCCCCGTGCGGCCGTGCTGCGCCAGGTGCTAGGGACACACCTAGCTGAGGTGTTCAGCCCGGGTGCTTAGCGAGCACCCACTAGGAGTCACAGCGGAATGTTCTGTAAGCCAGAGGCTCATAGCGGCCCAAGAGGCACTTGCCGAGCCCTGCCCACAGCCGTGGCCACGGGCTCTACAGCACGGTGTGGTTTTCAGCGGCAGCACCTGCGCACAGCATCACGTGACACAGCCAAGGACCAGTGGGCAGGCGCAGCCAGAGACTCAGGTGTGGGTAGTTCTGAGCCAGACCCAGGTGTGGACGGTACCAAGCCAGCCCCGGGGAAACCTGCCCCTTGCCCTGCCGCCTTCACCCCTGCCCACCCAGAGCTGCTAGCTTGGCTCTGCCCTCCGTGAGCAGGGGTGTGTCTGCCGGCTGGGCCTGGTGGTGCAGGCCTATGATCTCGGCACTCTGGGAGGCTGAGACAGGAAGGTCGCAGGTTAAGTGGAGGGAGCTTTGCTTCCAAAGTGCACCCATGCGTGCGCACGTGTGACGACCCTCCGCTTTGACTGTGAAATTGTAAGTAAACACGAGATAGTCTGATCCCCAGCCAGCGTGTCACCTCCAGACAATCGAGCTGGAATCTTCCCCTATTTTCTTTTTCCCCTTTGTTAAGAGCCAGCCTAATCATTCAGTAACTCAAGTTAAAATCCTTTACCAGTCTTTCCTAATTAAAGCTTTTTCCAAAATAAAAATAAGTTAAAATTCAAAATAAAAGAACATGCTTTTTTGCCACTCCTCCTGCGGGTCTCCCGCTCTAGGGCCCAGCGTCGGCCTGTCCCCCCTGGTTCCATCTGAGTCATGCGCCCACCCACCCCCTCAGGGCATTTGCACACCCACTCGCGCCAGCAACCGCCAGGACTAAAGCCCTGGCATCCCTGCCACCTGCCCTCACGCCGCCTCCCTGCTGTCCCCCGTTCCCCTCGTGTACACACAGTGTTCTAGCCACTCTGGTCCCCCTTGCTTTCCTGTGGATGCTCCAGGCATATCCTGCCTCAGGGCCTTTGCACTAGTTGCACTGTGGCGGCTCCCCCAACTGAGGCCCTTTCTCCACCCACAAACCCACACTGTCAGGACCCTGTAGTCTTTGCTCTGATCTCACTTTCTCTAAGGATCCAGTCTCCGGAGCCCACACACCCAACACCCTGCCCTGTCCTGGCACTTTCCGTTCCGCTAACCCACACGCTGTGGCGGTCTCTTGTCACACCATCAGCCTGCGCAGGCTCACGCAGACCCACTGTGTGTAAGTAGCAGTGTGGCTGCCTTAGAGCTCTGGGCTGGCCACAGCAGCCAGGCTCAGACACGAGCTTGGGGCCCAGAGACGGTGGTTCAGGCCCTGGATCCTGGCCTGGGGACGCTGGGAGCGTGTTCGGGTCCTCCGGCCTCGGTGGCCGCAGCTGTCACACGGGTGTCATGCCGGGATCTGCCGCGGGGGACATGACATAGATGGGAAGATTCGCACCCAAGCCCCTTAATCCCACAGCCCGGCTTTTAATGCACGAGGCGAAGTCTTTGCTTCAAAGCCAAAACAAGCGGACAAATGCCGTGCCGGCTGCAGGCCCCCACGTGCGCCTCGCACCCTGTTAGGACCCATCTGCACACTGCCCCAGCTCATCGCCACGGTCCTGGCAGAGCCTGGCACCGACTGTGACTGTCTAGCCCATCACCGCAACGTGCAGGGGCCCCCAGGCAGGCGCTTGCCTTCCTGCCCAGTCCCGCCACGCACTCTCCCTTTCCGAGCCTCAATTTTCCCTTCCGTAAGGCGGGTGGCAATGATCCGCCCATCTGTATCCAAGTCCTAGTAAGAAGCGGCTGGGATCATCCTAACCGACCTCATACCCTGGAGACGACACCTTCTGTTCAAATCCTGGCTCAAGCCCCGACTGGCTGTAAGGCCTGTCTGTGCCTCAGTTTCTTCTTCTGTAAAATGGATCTAATAGTGGTGCCAGCCTCGGAGAGCTGCTCCGAGGTCAGCTGAGGGCATAACAGTGGCACCTGGGTCACAGGATTGTGCAGAGAGAGAGAAGCCCGGGACAGGGCAGACCTCCAAGAAGGGAAATGCCACACGGGTGGCCCGGGCACGGCTGGTCCGGCACCTGGATGGTCTTTGCTTAAAATCTCCCTGCTGTCTACTACCTGAAGCCTGCCTGGTGGACCCTGGTGGTCCCAGCCTGGACAGGGACAGGTGTGAGGTCACAAACCTGCTCTTCCCTGGAGACTGACAGACTCACCCTGCCAGTGATTCCAGCAGGGACACCTGCCAGGGACCCCAGGGGAAGCCCCAGGACAGAGCAGGGTGACAGCCCACGCCCAGGACCTGAGTGGGCTGGGGCTGAGCCACCAGGCCTCTGACCGCAGGCGCTGACTCATGGCCTCTGCGAAACACAGTATAAAGGAACCGGCCCAGGGTTTCCTGCAGCCGGCAGAGGATGGCCCAGGGGACAGTGATCCGTGTGGCCCCGGCGCGGCCCACCCGCGCGGTGTGCGTGCTGGGCACGTCGACGCAGCTCGATGTCTGTGGGTAAGCGGGGAGCCTCCTGGGCCTCAGAGGCAGATGGGGAGATACTGCGAGCCGGTTCTGCCACCCCGGCAGCTCAGGGCTCTCACCTCCGCGCCTGCTGGCGGGGAACAACCAGGAGGTGCCAGGTCACGGATGAGTGTCAGAGGGTCTGTAACTTCCGTGAGGTCGCATAGGAAGTGAATCCCAGAAGCAAGGTGAGGACCCCAGCTTCCTGGTCCATCTGTGGGGTTCACGATGCCACCCGTGGGCCCCGGCCCTCAGCCGAGCCTCCCGCTGGGGCATGTAACAGCGTGGGGCAACGGGACACGCTATGGCACAGGGGACGGAGGTGCCACCTGGCCCGCTGTGGGTGGCTGTGGACAACTGAGCCTCGGTTTTCTCGGCTGTGCGATGGGAATCATAGCTACTCGTAGGGATTACAGGTGCAAAAAGGGTGAAAATGACCCGTGCCGGGCACAGCTCATTCATTAGGCGGCAGTAGCAGTTGAGGACCTACTGTGTGCCTGGCTCTGGGGTACTCAGGAGGGCCCAGCAGTGCTTTCAGGGAGTGTGGCTGGCATCGGACTAGAGAGTCCAGGCAGCCACCCTCAGGCTGGGTGTCCATGGTCCCAGGACAGTGCCACAGGAGCACCTGGGACATTTCCTCAAGGATGTCCCATGCAGCTTAAGTGAGGAGCAGCAAGGGTCTGGGCGGCCTCCAGGGCCGCAGAGAGGAGGCGGGAGACTGAGGAGTCAGGGAGTGGGTGCCACTGGAGGGCCCCGACTCCCCTGAGAATGAACTAAGTGGCTGTGAGTGTGGAGGAAGTGACAGGGGCCGGAGCTAGACCAGCACCCTGGCCAGCGTGCCCAGGTTAGCCCTGTACCCTGGGCCACGGTGGGGGCAGCTCAGAGTCCCAAGTGATTATAATCTGGGTGGGGACCGAGCTGAGAAAGGATGGTATCTCCCAAGTTCCCAGGCATGTAACACCCCTATCTGCCTCCTGCAGCGAGGCACCGAGCCCTGTCACCCGGCTCTCATAATGACGCCAGTGGGCCACCCTCTTTGGGCATACAGCAAATTCAGCAGTGTCCTGAGGCAGGCAGCACTGCCATCCCCATTTTATAGAAGGGGAAACTGAGGCACTGGGCTGTTAAGTCATCCACCGGAAGCCACCCAGCTAGCATAGCCAGGACTCAAGCCAGGCAGCAGACTCTAAGACACAGCTGCCCCACTGGGGTCCCCGTACCAGCACCTGGTGGCTTCTTACCGGTCCCAATCTGGCAGCTTCCTCTTGCCACCCTGACAGACACCGTCTTCTTCCTAAAACCCAAGTGGCTGGCCACCCTCTCCTCGGCTTGCTTGACCCCTCCCAGTGGCCTCTGCATCTCTGGGGGAGCTGTGCCCTCTGCCCTAGACCCGGGGACCACAGGGCTTGGAAGATGAGGTCACAGAGGCCGAGTCCATGGCAGGGCTGTGGGGACCAATTCCACAAGTGCTTGTAGAAATTCCACCTTGACTTCACACTGAATTCTGAAAATACTGTAACAGGGAATGTTTTGAGTGTATCAAACAAAATCCTACTGACCTGAGAGGAACGTTAACACCTGTCCGAGGCTTCCTGTGGGAGCAGCCAGAGTCGGGCAGTCAGCATGGGCCAGGCCCTTCTTGTCTGATTTCTAATCTGTGCAGAAACCCGCGTGGTAAATGTTACCATTGTGCCCGCCTTAGAGATGAGCAAACTGAGGCTTCCGGAAGTAAAAACAGCCAGGTCTGGCGGTGCAGGCCTATGATCGTGGCAATCTAGGAGGCTGAGGCAGGAGGATTGCAATCTCAAGCCCAACTTGGACAACTTAGCAACTTAAAGAGAGTCTTAGAATGAAAAATGAAGGCCCTAGTGCAAGAAAGGAAGGAAGGAAGGAAGGAAGGAAGGAAGGGGGAGAGGGAGGG
>PVKB01006095.1:0-74631 GCA_004027205.1 Ctenodactylus gundi | reverse complement strand
AAAAAAAAAAAAGTGGCTCCAGCAACAGTATTTCCCAATCCTAAGCCTCGGGTAGCAAATGACTCTCATCAGAAATGACAAGAGCCAGCTGCTGGAGGAGCATGCAAGTAGGGTAAAGAGTGGACATTAGGCAGGGCACCAAATGCTGGAGGGCTTAGGAAGGCTGTAAACACTCACAGGGAAGAACACACATCTTCTCTGAAAAACAATTAAAAATTAATCGTGGCACATGTTGAAACTCTAAGAAGAGCCAAATTCTCCCCCCCCCCCCTCCCCACTTCATCCTTCCAGGCTCTTATCACTATAAGCAGAGGCACTCTATGGTGTCTTTGCAAATCCATTTTCAGAGTTCAAGACTCTTCACAATGCTATTTGAAAAAAAGGAAAGATAATGAGGTTATTCACTACTAAGAAAGAACAAATATTTATGTTCACAAACGTGAACTTAAAAATTCTTCTAATTTTTTTTAAAAACTGGCTTTTTAATAAATATTTGTTGTAATCGCTCAATGTTTATTTTCAAGAAAATTATTTAGCAAAGAAAAACATTCTTAATGTTCCAGAAAATAGGAAATCAGGTAAGAGATCTTTCAAGAAACAAATATGCTTGAAGAAAAATATCCAAATATTTTTACTGCTGTAACTTCGAATGACCAAATGATCAGTAACAGAACAAGTAGAGGACATGTGTTTAAGTGAGGCCAAAATTTTAACACCCCCACCTTAGTTACTGAAAAAATCTGGCTATTGGTTTTGTCTGTCAACATCAGAAATTATACTGATTCGGGAACTATATTAGGTGTTTCACAAATTATTTCTCACAGCTTCGATATTTTGAAGGATAATACTTTAAGGATTCATATTAGATCTAGAATTTAAAGGCATAAAAATCAGCATCTTTTCCCAGGGGCAAAGGCTGGGAAAAATAAGATAGGTAAGAAAGATGGCGAGCATCCTTAAAAGTTTTCTCTGAATTTGCTTGACAATTATATTTTCCAAATATACAATAGCCTGGCTTATGGTTTGGCAAAATAATGAGAAACTGGGACAATCTACTAGGGCACTTTGCAAGTTTCCCACTGCTGCTATAACAAATTATCATCATTTTAGTGACTTACAACTACAGTGAAGTGGGAAAAAAAGTAAGAAATAGGTTGCCCTGGGCTACCAAGGTGTCCCCCAAGGTGTTCCCAAGGTGTCCAGCAGGGCTGCATTCCTTCTGGAAGTTCAAAGGATGACCTGTTTCCTTAGGATTTCGGGGGTTGTTTTGTGTTAAGTCACAGACACTGCTGGGCTTCTAGTCCCCTTTTGCCATCTCTAACACCACCAACCTCAGACCAAGCCCCCTTCCTCTAAGGTCATTTGATTGGCAATGTTACCTACCTATGAATTTATCCCTTTTGACATGTAACAGAACATATTCCTTGGTTTTGAGGATTTAGACACAGACACCTTTGGGAGCTATTATTGTGCTTAGCATAGTTACCATTACCCAGCATGGTGGAAAGCTCTCACAGTGGACACTTATTGTACATGCAGGCCTTCCTGGCATCCATCAATCCATCCCTTTTTCCTTATACGAGCTCCTATTTTCTTCCACATTAGCCATCCTACAACTCCACTCAGTCCTGTAGACCAGGGTAAAATATCTCAGTCCAGGCCAGAGTGCCACCTCCCCTGACCACAAGGAATGGTTCAAGAATATGCTTATGATTCAAGTCAAGCAGGCAATAAAACCTTGCCAGAAATTTACTGGAGCTATCAAAGAGGAGGTGCTTGATTTATTGAAATGAAAAATAGAATTATAGCCTAGAGATGCTGATGACAGTCTGCCACAACTTGGGGGGACGCCAATCTAATCCTGATAGAAAAATATACAGCCAACCGAGGAAAAATAAGAGACAGGGAAGGAGAAAAAGGGAGAAGAGATGGGGAAAGACAGGGAGGAGGAGGAGGAGGGATTTTTAACACTAGTATCTGAGCCCTAGCTCTAGCTGCAACTTACTGATAACCTGGGTATTTTTTTTCAACCTGTGTGAACTAGGTTATTGTCTTTTTTATTAAAAAGAATTGTGCCTAATTCAAAACTTTTGATGAAATCTAAAGATATCAACACAAAAATAATGCTAAAACTATAACTTGCAAAGAGCTGTCACAAAATGTAAATTTAGTAATTTTAATTTACAAGTCCATGGTACAATAAATTAAGATCCCTAAAATTTCCTGGTGGCAAGAAGACCTACATAAAATGTAGGAATCAAAATTAAGTGCTTCTCTACATATGAAAGTGCTCCATTTTTTTAAAAGTACAAATCTAAGACATACTAATAAGTATTATTCAGGCTTGCTCACTATGGGCCAGCATTTTATGGGTCCTCCTATAAGTCTACAAGCAGCATAATAACATGCCTAATAAGAAAGGGATACTTTGAGAAGCTAAGGTCATCAGCTAGAAAATGGCAGAGCAAGGATTTTAAAGGACACAGTCAACAGTGTCTGTTTTTGACTATGTGATGAGAAGATGCATACTAATAGGTCCTCCACTGCAGTGTGTCTAACCTTCTGACACCAGGGACCAGTATAGATGAAGACCTTTCTTCCAAGGATGGGTTGGGGGCAGTGGACGGACACAACAGGGACAAACTTGTTATGCAGCAGGTTGTTGGAGGATAGCTTTCAAATGATAAACCCCAGCTGGGTGGGCGTGGGGGAGGGAGGGTAGCAGAAGCTTGAGAACCTAGCAGGAGCAAGCTGACAAGAGGCAGGACTTTACTCGCTGCTCACCTCCTGCTTATCACTCAGCTACCCCAGTGGCCTGGTCTGCTAAGACCAAGGTACCAGTCCAAGGCTCAAGGGTTGGCGACCACTGCTCTCCTCTATTTACACACATTATATTTTAGAATAAGGAATGGAAGTTACATGTAAAAGAGAGGTATTTACATGTAAAGACAAGACTAACTCATAATGATTTCAACCATATTTTTTATTTGTGTACATATATAATCTGTATTTCCTATGAAGAAAACTATAATAAAAGTGATTTAACATCTAAGATCATGGTGTTTGACGATTCATATATTTACCTATTTCCCCTTCCATAGGTTTTCTAAAATCTATTTTTACCTAGTACCTCAAGAATAAGATAGACTGTTTTCATGCTGCTCATAATTTGTCCTAAAATCCATAAAGATTCCTCATATTGAAGCTGTGGCAGTCATTTTTATAAACAGAAGACTGACATTTACCACAAAATCTCTCCTGGGAATTTATACATAGTCAGCAAAGTCATGCAGACATACTTGGGAAATTGGGAAGGATCAATTACATGTGGGAACAGAAATTCTCTATACTGGAAAATGCTCCAACTTGGCTATCCATCTTAGAGAACACGTAATTCACAAATTTTACTCTGTGAGGTGAGTGAATCTTCTCATAATAGTAAAAAGTTTACAAAAAATTGAATAATTGTTCATATTTTGGAGGATCACGAAAACTAGAAAAATAAACTATTTTTCAGAAATCACAAAAGTAAACATTAAAAATATCAAGAAAGTAAAATATAAATTTTTAAAAATCAATACTGTCCGATACCACTAAAAGGATTTTATGTCACAAAAACTTTTTCATAAGCCACTTGCCACATGTATCAATTTGTTTTACTCAGCAACCAGCTCCGAGGGCTCTCTCTTAAGTAATTAATTGAAATGGAAATAGTGAATTATGTACAACATTATGTGAGAACATTCTCTATCATGGAAAAATGGACACTGTGAGTAAAACAATCACAAAAAAATTTGGCTTATTAGAATGATGAGAGTAAAATGAAGTTCACACAGAGTTACTAATAATAATATGGGGGAAATATACTACAATATTCACAAAACAAACATAACATTAAAAACACAGTCTGTAATTCAAAGAAAATTGAAGAAGACAAATAATAGAAGTTTAGGATCTGGAATGATTGTCAGCAATCCAAAGAATACAACCACCATGATCATATGTAAAACATCTATAATCTGGTGAAAAGAAAAAGATGATTAATGAAAAAGAACAAATCAGTAACTTAGAGAATTAGAAGTAGCAAAGTTTAGGGACAAGAGCTGATTTCTTTTACAAGAATGCTAAAAAGCAGTTCCTTACAATTCTGGTACCAGCAGTCCTCATTAAGGAAGCATCAGTATTGTACCAAAGTTGTCACAATATATCCATCCCAGTCCTAGTCTTCATGTCTGAACCCTCATGATTTTTCAAAGCAACATGGAACTGTCCCCAGTGGACTTCCAAGGTGGTCTGAGTGGCCTTTCACAAGCTAAGATCACTGTCCTGGAAAGAGAGGTAATCTTGACAGTTACCTATCATTTACAACCAATATTTATGAGGATTATTCGATAAAGTGAAGACAAGGCAGTCAAAGTGCAAGTCCAAACATGCCAGCTACACAGCAACAACATGTTCTTGGTAACTAGATAAAATGCTGCGCATAAGTACATAGCTAAGAAGCTTGAAGCACTCCCATGCCCAAGCAAGGAATGGAAGCTAAATCAGCAAAGCCAGAATCTTTAGCCATGGTCAGGGAGAGAGGTGTAAGAATGAAGCTCAGCACAAAGCACTTCCATTAGCATGTATGAAAGTCTGGGTCCAACCCCCAGAACTACAAAAAGAAAGAAGAGGAAGAGGGTAGCGGCTTGGGTAGATGAAATTCCAAATTCGACAAAGAATCCCTTTAAAGTTCTCCCCCACACTATTCAGTATGGATGCTGGCAAACATAATTGACAGATGGTAACCTTGGCTTATCTATTTCCCCTATGCCAGCCACAGGGCACATGATCCCAAGAAGACCATAGCAAACCATGAGCACACACTTCAAAACTTCACATCAAATTCTACTCAAGTTTCCAAATATTTATTGAACACAAACAGAAACGTAGACAAAAGCTGATAAGCCAAGATCCCTGTGCTTTGTTAAGGGGAAGGCAGAGTCACAAGAGGCCTTGATAATACTAAGTAATTGGATAACCACTGTCATCATCTCCACTTTCTTCAAGACTAATTAAGCTTAAAGGAGACACAGAACAAAAAGAATATCAGAAAATTCAGAGCATGGACAAATCCCAAAATGCTTGCTAGATCTAGAATGAATGACAAATATTTGAGTACCCACAAGTTACAAAGCACTGTTCTATGTACTATAAACTCAGCAGTCAGCAGTCATCAAGCCAGAATCCTTGCTCTCATGAGATCTAGTGTCAAATCTACTACATGCCAACAACTGGTATCTGACTCTCACTAAACCTTAAAAATCAAATTAATGCTAGAAAATGATTTGTAAAAATTTCTCAGAAAATTAAATATCTGAGAAAATAAAGATAAATAACTTACCAATAAAATGTAATGGAATGTGCAGCTGGGAGTCAGAAATAGGAAAGACAAAGACATAAAGATGCCCCAGTTTCAAGAGGAGTTGGGGGGAAAAGACTGCTTAATGCTAAAGCATTATGATGATTTTTTTCCTCAGCTGATGCTCTGGAAATCTCAAAAGTCATGGTTTATGAAACAAAACACTCAAAGAATTCTTTTTCAGATTTTCCAATTTCAACAAAATTATGACTATTTTCTAAGCCACATGTATCAGAGAACAAGCTTTCTAACCCAATTAGGCCAGCCAGCCAGTTGCCCACAATTACCCTTGGAATCCTACAAGGCCATATGCTGAGTCAGAAATGAAAGGGCTCCCTGATATGGTGCAGAAATATGTCAATGATCTCATGAAACATACATACATTCATATACACACAAACTGAAGCATGCACAGATATGTATTACATCAGGTTCCATCTACAGAGGAAGATGGGTAGATTAGGTAGGTAGGTAGGTAGGCAGGCAGGGAGGTTTTTCTCCGATTGACAAAGAGGCCCAAAATTAGGTCAGAGTTCGAAAGCTATTTTTCTCATTTTTTTTCTAGAATGAATCACATTTGCCCACATACCAAGCCTTCAGTGGCTGAGAGGAGCAATATATTTTGAGACACTAGGCAATGTAGCTATACATGCACGCATATTCTAACCTGCCCTAACCCATCCACAAACTGCCTGCTTTCTAATCTAGATAAAAGCTTTGTGGTACAGGGCTTAGGTATGCTACACCTATTTTTGAAAACTGGCTCCCTAAGCCAGATAATACAGAATGCATATTATGTGATGCTATTTATAAAAACCACAAAAAATGGCAAATTTAATCTATCTCATTAGACATCAGGAGCAAGGTTAACTTTCATGGGAGACAGTACCAGGAGGGGGCAGGAGAGGGGCATGGGCACTAATAATGTTCTGATTCAGGTGCCAATTACACAGGAGAATTCACTTTGTGAAAAATCACCCAGCAGCGCAATTAGCTTGCATATGTGTTATAGAAAATATTTTAATTTAGCTTCCTAACAATTCACAGTTATTAATTCTTCTTCAGATATTAAACTATTCAGAGGTATGGAATGTCTCTAAAAAATTCGTGGTACAGTAAAGATAAATAAAATCTACAAACTGCAATTGTCTTTTCCAACTAATCAAATGGCACTTCCAAGCACGTCTTAGTTACTTTCTCATCACTGGAACAGAGAACACCTGGCATCCACAATTTTAGGGAAGAAAGACATTTTAGCTCACATTTGCCGAAGGTTACTGTTCACATGTGGGCAGCTGGAAAATGGTAGAATCGCATGGCAGAACAGAGCCAAGTCTGAGAGGAAGGCCAGAACTAGCATATACTCTTCCAGATACCGTCCCAGCCATCTGCCGCTTCCAGGTCTGCCCCCTCTTGGCTTAAATCCCTAATCTCCCACTCATCTGTAATCTATAATCTACCACACACCTATAAACCACCTCCGCAGACCAGGCCCCCATCTCCTAACGGCACACAGTTCCATACATAATCTATAACATCCAAATACATGAGACTTTTGGGAGACATTCTAGAGCCAAACCACAATAAAGCGGTTATATAAAATTGCTTTTACATCAACTGTTGGTGAAACATAAGTATAGGTACGAAAGTGTATTTTCCCAAACATCCAGCCTTTACAAATGGACAGAGGGGAAGGAAACTCATTATTAAATAGAGAGATAGATGGTAGGGCAATTGATCCTCTTTATCAAACCTGAGCACGGTAAATTAAAGAACACTAATGAAAGAGAAACCCCATAAAATAGGAATAAGGGGGAAAGAAAACCTCCAGCAACACAACCTACAAGTGCGGGCGCTCCTCTTCCAGACTGCTGACTCATCTCCTTGCTCCTGCCAAAATTAAGCACACCTGTACTATCTTCTTCCCCAGGAAAAGGACTGCCAGTGTAATTTACATTAGCAAAAGGTCTGGCCTAAAGTCTACTACAGGGCCTCTTACATAAAAGTGTCCTGATGCTATCTGAAAATGTAATCAGGGCAATACATTCCATCACTGGAATGAGGAATCTGAAAACACCTTTTAAACTTATATACTGAAATGCTGTGATGTTAAGTCAAATTTGTAAGTAATTAAAAATAAAAGACAGTTTTCCCTACACACTTGGGGAATGGGTTTTGATAAGGCCTTCTTTCAAAAGGCAGATTGATGGCCAAGTGCTACCAATTACAAATAATGAAAGTGTCTTTACACTGTATTTTGGGTGCATCTCAGTCACTGTCCTCCCCTCTGTCCAGCTCTTCCCACTGAAGTCTAAGTGGGGAAAGAGACTCAACAGCACCAAGCATGGAGGGGAAGGAAGAAGCAGCGACCAGGAAGCAGCACTTTCACGTGACTGACTCACAGAGTGCTTCAGAAGCAGAGGTCTTTCTGACTTCAAGATGGTGCAAAAGAGATACGCGTTCAGTAGAAACTTGGCATTTTGATCTTTCCCAGACTTGTAATGTGGAGTGTGAGCAATACTGTCACAACGCAGGGCAGCAGCAACAAGCCACAGCTCCCAGCCATACAGTCCCCAGGGAACACAAGCATCAGATTGTATTTCGAAGCTAGGACATTCAGTGAGCTAGATGTACCTCATACGTTTTTGACTCACAGTATCTTCAACTTATGATGGGTTTATTGGAGCGCTACCTCATTGTGAGTCAAGGAACATCCGTACATACCTCTGGGTCTAAAGCTCTTGGATTTGTGCCATCAACAAATGTGAATCTCCACTGCGTACTAAGGCAGGCAGTTGTGCAACCTCTCAAGTTCATCTTCCTGTCTCTGCAACAGGCACACCAGCATCCCTACCTTTCAAGATGGTTAAGGGAACCAGGAGACACAATGCACACGAAGCAAATAACCCCATGCCCGGCATCTAATAAATCATCAACAATTTGTGATTGCATTTACAGCTACAGTAATAAAAACGTCTGCTAAAAGGTGATTTTATTGTATCACTCGGCAAAACAATACTCTGCCAAAAAGAAAAATTATCTTTTAATGTAATTCAAATAAAATGTATATTAAAAGACCTTGAGTGTAGTCTGGCTTGTTGCCAGACGCTTTAGTCTCTGCCCTCAGTACAAATGCACTGCCATAAACAGCTTCGAAAAAAGGCGATGGGCTTTGGAGTGACGTGTTACAAATCAGTGTCTGAACCTTAGTCTCCTTATCCCTGTAATGGGAATAATAATCCCCAGTGCATCAGATATCACCAAGGCATTAGGTATTATCTGCAAAGGGCCTACTGGTATCTTGCACATGTGAAGATTATTGTCATAAGGGTGGACTAAAATAAGTCATTAAAGAGTTTAACCAAAAGAAAAATTTCCATCCCCAGTAATTCATTTTTCTTTTCTTCGTAACATTCTTAAAACTCGCCTTGTGCTCAGATCTGCTCCTGCTAATTCTACAAAGTTAATGGTCCGATTTCATCCACCTCCCATTATTCTTCCAGGCCCCCATCACTCTCCAAGTACATACCAGTGGCTTGCACAAAGGCAGTAATAAATTGATGTTTGGGAAGTCCGACTGCCTGCCAGGAGATGCTTGACATCATTATAATTTAGCCTGAGGAAAGCCGGACCCTCCTCCAGAAAGAGAACAGAAATGTTTCTGGACGCCACATTATTTTTGTAACCACCAGCGGGAAGCACTTCAGAAATATTTTTGCTTCGCTTCCTTCACTCCCCACTTGCAGCTAAGATAAGAGCGACACCTGAGAACCGCTTACCTATTTGCACCATTTCTTCATTACCAGCCTGGAAAGGAGAGAGGAGAAAGCAAGAAAAAGAAACAGTTACTGGGTTTGGTCTTATCACCTCCTGCGTTTTATTTCTACATTAATGCTTTTCAGGAGCTAGCTAATCAGGAGACTCTAGACAGTGGGACTGGTGCCTGCAGGCTGCACCTTGTCCGCAGACGGTTCTGGAGACAGGAGCAGGAGCCAGTTCGGTTACAATTTAGGGCAGCGAGTCCTTTGCCAGCTTTAATTTAGCGTGTGTGAAACCAGCGGGAGTAAAGCTCGGGACGTGCGGTCACCTCTGCTGGGAACTGTCTCCGTACTGGGTCAGGATTAGAGAAGGAACTCTGCGTCTAAACAGGCGAAAAGGAGCCCCCACTTCTGCCCGATGGCCACCCCGGGAAGCTACAGGAGCTCCCAGAGAAGTCGCCCACCCCACCGCCGGGAGCCCCGCGGCCCGGGGCTGGCGCGACTGGAGCTTCACCTTGAGGCTGCAAGGGTGGGGGCAGGGCCCGGAGCAGCCGAGCGGCGCCCGACGGAGCTTCTAAAGCCCTGGGTGCGAGGGGCCCGGGGAGGGCGGCGGCGCCGCGGGAAACGCCGGGCAGGAAGCGCCCCCGGCCCCCGCCCCAACTGTCAAACTCCGGCCGCCGCGGTCCGCCCCGGACACGTGTCTGCGCCCGGCGCCGGCCCGGCCGGGGACTTCCTGCGCCCGCCAAGCCCGCGAGCCCGGCCCAGGTGCGGCCGCCGGGACAGGAGCGCGGGCGGCGGGCGGGCGCTTTCGGGAAGCGGGCGGCGCTGGGCGGTCGCTATTTTCCACTTACTTGTGGGTCCGCCGAAGTCCTGACCTCCACCAGAGCGGCTGCTATCCACCAAAGTGACAGGAGAACCATCCCGAGCGCAGTGGACTTGCCGAATGCTGGGCCGAGCGAGCGCCCAGAGCAGAGCCCCCTCCGAGATCAGGTGGTTTGAAAAGCAAAACGCAGAGTTTAGATATGAGATGCCTCTCTCCGGTGCTCTGCTTGACTGAAAACGGGAGCGGAGCGGGCAGCCCGGCCCGCGCTGGCGGCCCCGCTTCGCGTCCTCCCGCGTCCCGCCGGGCGCAGGACGGACGGGCGGGCGCGGGAAGGCGGGCGGCGGAGCGGAGCGGCGGCGCCGGCGGCGAGCGGAGAAAGAGGCCGGAGGCAGCCGCCGCCGCACGCGCGCAGGGCGGGAGCGCGAGGGGCGGAGGCGCGCGGGGGAGGGGGCGCCGCCGGCCCGCCGCCGACCCGCGCCGCCGCCCCTCCGCGCGCCCACGTCACGCGCGCCCGCGCCCCCCGCGCGCAGCCGGCCCGGCCCGCGAGCGCGAACGGCGGGGCGCGCGCTCCTGATGGGAGCGGGGTCCCGGCGGGAGGGCGCGCCCTCCGCCCCCGGGAGCGGAACCGACCCCGACCCCAGCGACCTCCCACGGCCCGCCGGCGCGGGCGGCAGCCGCGCGACGCTTGTTTACGCGGCTTTTCTCCTTTACACTAGTTTTCAGAGATCCCGTGTGCCTGCCTGCACTCACCGAAGGCTTCCGTCTGTCCCCGTGTCCCGGCCGCGCTCAGAGATGAAGTTACCAGGTGATTGCGGCTCCACCGGATGGAGCCTGAGGGTTGGCTGGAACCCCAGGCCGGGCCACCTCCCCGGCCTAGGCGCCGGTGGGCGCTTGCAGGGGTAGAAGGTCCGCGGATCCGCTGACCAGACTGGCACCCCTCAGATGGCCTTCCTCTTCCAGACTTCACCTTGGAGGGGCTTGAGTGAGAGGGATGAAAACGGGGAAGCTAGGGCTAGAGTGACTGTGACATGCTTCCAGAAGTCATGCTTCCTGTTTCTTCGTGAAGACGGCGTGAGTTTGGGTGGTTTCTGTGTCTGGATGCATTACTTACTCCTAGAGAGCTGAAATAAAGTTTGTGTACCTTTATCTTTCATGTTCTAAGATCTAGCATTCACTCACGTGTGCTAGCTACTGAGTCCTCAAAGTCTTATGCCCAGGGCATGGACGTGGACGCCTGAGAAGCCAGGTGACTGAATAGCCCCTTAAGTATTAGTTGGAATCAGGATTAGACCCAAGCAGGGAAGTATTTCTAATTTATTTTTTTTCTTCCACTGGAACCTGTAACATTTTGATAAGTGCTTACTGACTTGCTATCCAAGAATGATTCACTGAACTTTGCTCCTGGCTTTTTCTTAAAAACAACCCTAAAACATTCTATAAATAAGTTTTGTCCCTACACCGACAAGAACACTGGAGTACAAAGCAGAAGACCCGGCTCCGGCCCTTCCCCTGCCCCCTTCAGCTGTCTGACCTTTCCGAGTGGAATCACCTGGGTGGGATTCTCCTCTGAGAGATTTCAGCTGGAAAATGCTCTGGTTTTTTAGTAATAACAAATGACATGCTTAGCCATGATGTTACAATAGTCCTTTTTGTGTTCATTTTACAATGTTCAGGTACTGGTCACCACCTAAACCCTGGCACAATGAGCAATTCATGCAACTTCCAGGAAAGTAGTAGCTTCATAAAGTTTGGCCTTGGCTATGTGAAGAAATGCAGTCGACATAGTGATTCAGTACAAAAAAAATGTGACTGAGTGTTTACTCATCCTGTATGTAACAAACTTGACATTTTCTCCCTAGTTTTCTCTCCCCCAGATACTGGTCAGGACCCACTTATTTGATTTCATAACCCCATTAGTCATGTCTTTCACTAGGACAAATATTGATCTAAAGATATACAGTAAGGTTTATATTTCTTCGATTCCAAGGAAGTTGAAAAACAAGGTTCTCCCACATACACTAAGACTGCTTTTCCCAAAGTATTTCCCGGTTTATTAAAAAATGTTTACTGGATGAAAAAAAGACTTTCTAAGGCAACTAAAGTTTATGAAATATTAATATAAAGAAAATGAAAGGCTTCATGGGGACTTTAATATATGCTATGGTTGGAATCTTGAGTGTCCCCCAAAAGTATCATGTATTGAGAACTGTGTGTTATTGGGAGGCAGAGCTTGGCTGGAAGGGACACATGTTTGGGGTTTGACCTGGAGGGATGGTATCACCTTGTTGAGATTGTGGCTTTCCCCGGAGAGAGTTTTCAAGTGTTCAGCCTCTGTCTCTGCCATGTGCCTTCACCATTGATGGCTGCCCCATGAATGGACTGAGTGTGTGAGAGAGATCTTCTGAAACTGAGCTAAATAAATCTTCCCTTAAATTGCATATATAGGATATTTTGTCATAGCAGCAAATAAGTAACTAAAACAATATATAAGCGCATTGTAGTATTCAAAGGAGCAGAAATATGTAGTATAGTTTGGTTCTATTGTTTCCCATTTATGTGTGCGTGTGTGTGTGTGTGTGTGTGTGTGTGTGTGTGATAACACAATGGTTACATTGGGCTTGAGTATTTTGTTCACCTTTAGATCGTGTCAACATTACAATTCCTCTCCCCTTTTTGGCCCTCCTGCCCCTTTCCCCATGGTTCTATTCTTGTGTCACCATAGAAGAATGTTTTTCTCTCATGCTTTTTCCTTGGTGGAATACACTTGGAGAAATGGCAACTACAAGTCCAGTTTTACAGTTAGATGGACTTTGAGTTGTATAGGTTGGATTCGCAGGAAGATTCAATCTTAGTTTTCTGAACTCTAAAATGGGTTTAATAATACAGCTTTTGCCAATTTTAGTGAAAATAACATGATCTTATGTTACTAAAGTACTGTTACCATTAAAGGGATTATATCAACTTGAAGGGATTAGGAAACACCCAGGGAAGAGTTTATAGGTATAGGTGAGTGACTTTTTGGCCAGCGAGTGAGGAAAGAACACCCACCTGGATGTGGGAGGCCCAACTGGCAGCCCCAGCTAAGCAAAAGGAAGGAAGAAGAAGGATTGTTAAAGCTTTTCCTGGGAAAGCTCTCACTTTGGAGATTGTCTACAACATTGATTTGCTCCTGTCTACAGAGTTCCTTTCTACAGATCTCTGATCTTCTGTCTGTGTTCTTTGCCATTGTTCTTTGAACAACCAAGATCCGCAGCAGACTCTCACCAGCTGTCCTGCAGTCCCAGTTCTACCTCCCAGTTCTGAGAAGGCATCAGAACTTCCAGCTCTCACATGTGCAGGCCACCTTCTTGGACTATCTCTCTCCTCAGACTTCAAGCCCTCCAAATAAATCCCCTTCTTTTATAATTTCTGTCAATTCTGCACCCTAACCAATGCAAGTACATAGAAAAACGTAAACAGCTAAAACATTTAATTTGACCAGCAATAATGTTGTAAAGACAGAATTATTGAGTTCCTTTCACAAACCAAGACCACCAGCCTGCACAGTCAAATCTCACCCTTCCCCTCCGTTTCCTTGACCGTACCCACAGTGTTGTTTCCCAGTGCGTCTGGGTCCACCCACTTGCTCATCTTGACTGCCCTATCTCTAACACACTTCCTCTTCTGTATGCATGGCTGAGAATGTAAAGTCAGTGCTGATCAGTGCTCCACAATAATACTAAGTTAATGGCATAATTTTTTTCAAAAATATGTTTACGCTTCTAAATAATTTCAGAAGCAACCACATGGATAATCCATGTCTAGCACAATTTCCATGATGCAAAATTTGCAAAGTTCTTTAGTAAACCCTGAGCCAATATCTTGGCAAAATCTTGGTGTTTTATCTTTCTCTGTTATCAGTCATGAATCTGATTTCAATTTAGATCTTTTTTCACAAAAGTTTTCAGAAGCCCCATTAAAAGATTAAAAAAATACACTAGGAAATTTTATGAGCACAAGACTCAAGAAATTAAAGATGGCAAAGCTAGTGGTTGGGCAGTGTTCCTGCAGTCTTTTCCTTCAGAGGAAAACTAAGATCTCACAAAGTTAAGTTTGGGTGTCCAGGATTTTTTATTTAATCATTTGTTTTTAGAAGAATAATTCCACAATGGAACAAGTTTTGAGGGGAAATTATCCTGCTTTTTGTTAGGATTATTCAATGTACCATTAGTTATAATTAACATGATAAATTATCTCCTTTCTTACCTTAAAGTTTAATATAACAATATATTTGGCTATTCATGCTCAATTTACATCAGCAAATATTGTTACCTATTTTTCTTTGATTTTATAATCTTTCTCTGTTTCCATAAGCCTTCAAAACATTTTTTTCTTAGAAACTGTAAATAGTAATGGAAGATCCGAATCTTTCTAGAGCCAGAGTTTAAGAAGGAACAAGGGAGTAATTAAAATTTAAAATCCTTTCAAATGTTCCTTGTAATGGCATAACCTAACCATTACAACAATTTAATAGCAAACTAATTAGAATTATTTTCATATTGCTTTGCATTTGTGCTATGATTTTCTTTCTGATACCTCAAGGAACTCTAATATAGGAGAATGTTAAATAAAATATTTAGAACCATTAAGTTAACAATGCATCCTAGAGAGACAAGAGTTTAAAATCAGAGATGTGGCGTAGTGCTCTTCCCATTGACTATTCAGTAAATATATTATAAATTTTATTAAGTGTCTAACTGTCGTGGTTTGGATCTGGAGTGTCCCCCAAAAGCCTCATGTTCCTGTGGATAGTGTGTAGGGTTGGGAGGTGGGGCCTGGCTGGCAGGGGTGGGTGCGTGGAACTTGACCTGGAGATGGCGGTGTGCTCTTCCTCCCCTCCTCCCAGTCTCTCAGTTCCACCCCGCTGTAAGATCTCTGACCCTGGAACTGTTCCGACTCTAGCTGCCACCCCACCACTTTCCAGCCACCCACCCATGAACGGACTGAAACTGGAAGCTACAATAAATCTTTCCTCCCAAAGTTGTGGATGTCAGGTATTAAATCACAGTGATGAGAAAATAACCAGGACACTAACCAATCCCTGTTATTCCAACATTTATGTTTTTAAAGTGCCACCAAATTATTAACCTCAAAAATATAAGTTATGTAACTCTCAACTTAGTGCTGCAAAACAGTTGGAAGTTGCATCACAGTGGCAAAAACTTTGAGTTAATTATCTTTTAAAAACATGCAATAGGACTCACAACCTTCAGTTGACCATATAGGCTTAACTGAAAGGAAGGGAAGGCTAGAAAATGAACATTTGTAGCTCATGAACAGAATTTTCTTACAGGAAAGTATGGTTACATGCGTATGAGAAGTGTAGTCACATGTTTCTGAATTTACACCAGTGTCAGCCAAAGTGAAATGAATTAATGTGGAAGGGGAAAAGGCTTTATTAAAATCACATTTGAGTGATCCCTTCACTGTGAGTTGCTCTTGTTAGATAACAAAACAAGTTCTGAAAAGAAATTTCCTACAGATTTTGAGATTAGGACAAAGATCCATCTCTCTTCATGCTGTATGAAAACAGAGAAAAAGAGCCAGATATATTCTGGATACTCAATCTAATATGTATAAAAAAGTTATGGCCCTGCCATGTAAGGTACAGGATGTTTTGAGCATCATTGTGGTATTTATAACCCAACTAACAGAGTTTATATTTTATTAGTAGTTCTCTGAGCCCTCATATTTGTTGTTTGGATCTGGAGTGTCCTCCAAAAACTTCATGTACCTATGGATACTGTATACTGTTGGGAGGTGGGGCCTGGCTGCAAGAGGTGGATGCTTGGGCTGGTTCCGCCCATCCTCCCTCCCAGACTTGGCTCTGTTCTTCCATGCCTCAGGACCACTGTCTTTGACTCTGGACCTGCCATGTGATTCCAGCGTTTTCCAGCTGCCCACCTATGAACAGGCTATGACCTTCTGAAACTGTGTGCTAAAACAAATCTTTTCTCCCTTAAGCTGTTGATGTAGGTACTCTGTCCCAGCAATGAAAAAGTAACTAAGACAATATCATCACATTACATATTTCTGGAAAACTCTTTGCATCTGATTGAGTTACTGAATATCATCCCAATTTTATCTCATAAAAACAACTTTAAATAGGATTAGTTCTTGTTAGTTATCAGGGTAGTATAAGCATTCATTAGAGTAGTCATTAGTTTTCCTCATATGTGAACTAGAAGTAATTAGGATGTAGAAAATAGGTAGAACAAAATAATTCACAAAAAATTGTTATGAAATCAACACTCCTAAACATTTTTCAGACTAAAAACACAACTCACAGTCTTAGAATCTAGCATCATATGAATACAACCCAAACAAAGCAAACACTGAACTGTGACTTGAAATGTTTGGGGTTTGATCTGAGCAGATGTTCAGTTAGTGATAGCAGATGTAATCAAACTAGAAATTGTTTATGCTCTTACTTGGCTGATATTATTCCAAAAAGTCATTAAGTTTAGGGGGGGAAAATCTCACTAAGATTAATGTCTGGGGTTTTTATTCTTTTATAGCCATGCTAAACAAAACAAGAACTCAAGCAAATTTTCTACTCTAGCAAATTGTGAATGACAAGTACTTAGCGGAGCGGCTGGAGGAATGGCTGAACGGTTAAAGCAATTGCCTAGCAAGCACTAAGTGCTAAGTACCTGAGTTCTATTCCCTACACTACATAATATGGGTGTGGTGGCACATGCCTGTAATCCCAGCACTTAGGAGGCTGAGGCAGAAGGATTGCTCTGAGTCCAAGGCTATCCTGGGCTCCGTAGAGAACTGAGGACCAGCCTGGGCTACAGAGCAAGACCCTCTCTCAAAAAAGAAAAAAAAAGTACTTAGCAGAGACAGTTCAGATGTGACATCACAGAGCCATGTGTTCGTTCAGTGTCATCTAGAAGGACTTTTGCTGCCTGTGTAACGTAATGCAGAACCAAATAACCTAATGACATTTAATGATTTCTTCATATTTGGAAAAATTTATCATAGTCTTTAGTTGAAGACATTTTTATCAGTAACTCAAATTATTAATAGCATAAAAAAGTGATACAAATATGTGAACTCCAGTTAAACCGCAAATTTGTTGTGTTGGTCACCCCAAAAGGAAGCCCAACATTTGAACCAAGTGCCTACTTATGACAATTCGTCCTGAAAACAAATGTCACTGTTTATTAAGTAGGTCCCCCTCCCCCCACTTAAAGAAAGGTTAGAGGCACAAAATCAGTTGACCATGGAAGATTTTTAGAAATGCACATCCACATGCGTCAACTCCCAGCTATTCAGAATCAAAAGTGGAAGTTTGGCATCTCTGTTTTGCCACGGCTTCCCAGACACACTAGTCTACCTTGTGCCCTAAAGTCTTGCTACTCAAACTTGTATGCTGTTTTTATCCTAGTAAATGGCAAGGTGGACTCAGCCTAGAGCTTGGCACTTGGGACAAGTTCACAGTCATGCTGATGCTGCTAGTCCTCAGAAGACACTGAGTTTCGAGACCATAGAGTGTACTGTGTCGATGGTTGCAGAAAAAAAAGAACCACTTGACATCAAAACCAAACGTATGTGAGAATACTAATTTTTTCCTACTCCTTATTAAACATGCTGCTTTTGTAATTAACATAAAATTTCAGAACTGGGAAGAAATAAAAAGCGTCCCGTAACACTGATTGGGAAATTGAGTGTGTTTTTGCTGAATAGTCACTAAGCCATGTGCTTTCTTGTGTAGTGAACATATTATATAAAGACAGTTTGGGAACAATTAATTATTAAATTTTAAAGCAAATCAGTCTATACTCTACCATCCTTTGGGGAATGTTGGGTGCCCACAGGAACACATGACCGTTTTTTCCTTTTGAGGTACTATACTTTTGAGCCATTCAATTAGTGAGCTACTCTGAGGTCAGAGATTGACCCAAAACTTGCTGTCATTTCACAGTTTACCTAAAACAGCTATCAAGAACCAAGGAACTGACTTTGTCAGAGAAGAAAGAAAGCCGAAGGCATCATTTGTTTAATGCTGCTATTGAAAAAGTACCAATAAGATACTCTTAAGTACTATGGTATGAGGGACTTAATTTAATTATTAAAGAAAACTTAATACAAGTCAGAGTAATCTCAAGAAATTTTAATACTCTATGTTTCCAGTCCACATAGACTGCTTCTTAGAGTCATAGTGACTAGTTTTCTTATGTTCCTATTATTGGGCCTCTTTAAATCCCTTGCCTGGGGTATATGTCCCATTAATCCCAAAGATCCTGTTAGAAAATCCAATGCTTTCATCCTCTAAAAAATAGATGAAGTGTTATTATTAATACACAGATAGAGATAAGCCCTGTCAAGAGGTCATTCTATAGAAGATGTTGGCTACCTATGACACAGCAAATAATCACATTACATCACGATTATTCCTCCCAACTCCTTACTCTCACTAACTTCTGTGTTCCCCTGCTTAATGGAAATGCCAAAAGAAGAAAGAAATGTCCTCCATACAGTTTGTGCTTCTTACCCTTGTTCTCAGAAGCATACAGTAGAGAAGGGGGTGACTTGGGCAGGTGAAAAGACAAGTTGAGATCTATGTGCCCTTAAGTCTTGGGGGGGGGGGGAGAACAGGTCAATGGAACAGCACAAACTTGGTAGGAAAGAGCTAGCGCTGTTCCAGGGACAGCCAGTGCCCAGGTCACCATGTGCCTCAGCCTACCACAAAGGCTTGGACACAAGGCACTTCGATGGGGACCTGTACTTTCTAAGCCTACCGAGGTCACAGTCTTAGTATTTTATAGAGTGTGAGATTTCAGGAGGGCAGTCAGCTGACGGAGATGAATTTCCTGCTAGTTCAAGACCCATAGGTCTGGGCCTTATAGAAGATATAATTAGATTTAAATAAAAGAAGGTAACACTGCTGAAGCTCTCCAATTGTGTTCTAAAAAATCATCCATGCTAAACAAGTGTCTGATTTAGGCATGAGATCGTAATAGGAAAGTAGTGTCCACCATTGACACCATTTATAACTCTCTGTATGTGAGATATCTAAGTTTAGGCTTTACAAAAAAATAAAATAAGATTTTTTGAGGAAAAACCTAATCCCCGATATAAATGGAGAATCCAGATGTGCTTTACTACAGGCTGACTAAATACTGAGTCTATAGTGAAATTCTACTATAAACTGCCGCTTACTTTGCACTAAAACATTGGTAAGGATCTTTGGACTGGCTAAGAGGATGTTGATTTATCTCTGACGGGGTCTAGATTGATTTTCTTTGCTATTGTTCAAAGGTGGCTAATTATTTGTATGAATCAACCTGAATTTGTTTCTGGCTAATTTCAAAGAGACCAGTTCCTTTCTTTATGAAAAGCTGCTTTGCTAACAGATGTTATGATTTGTAAGTACAAATGTACATAGCTACCTTTAAGAAAATCATTGCCAAATGATCTCTCTGGAATTCCAGAGGTTTTTAATCTCTTAGACACATTACAAATGCCAGCGGCCAACTGTACTTATTCAGGGAGAAATGTCTAATTGCTTTGCCTTCCAGCAGTCTAACCTGGGCCACTTTGTTCTCCTGTGGATAAAGATAGACTCAGTTTAGATTCTAGTTGGTAGAAACAGCAATTAGTTCCAGATGGGAATCTCAGGTGCAAAAACAGTTTCTTTCTTTGCTTCTTTCTTCCTTTTTTTCTTTTTTTCTTGTACTGGGGATCCAACCTAGAACCTTTGTGTTGAGCTGCATTTCTGGGCCATTTTTTAGTTTTGATTTTGAGACAGGATCTCGATACATGGCTTAGTTTCCCAGGCTGGTCCTGCCGCAGCCTCCCAGAGCGCCCAGATCACACCACAGGCCTGTGCAAAAGGGCTCTTTCAAGTGAAGAGCAAAGCCTTCATAACATGAGCCACTCACATAATAATTCTTGCTTCAAGCCATTAGCACACATGGATTATCAAGACGTTCCTCACTTTTCTGGCATATGTATTTCTTTCAGATGTGCATTGTAATGTTTAGAGAACACTTAGCAAGCACTTAAACCAAAATCCACCCTTATAAGACTGGCTGAAAATATCATTGGCAGATAACACCGCGTAAACACAAAAAAAATTACTTCATAAAAATCCTTCTCATAAACTATCTCATCTAGGCCTGATTCAATACCATATAGTATACATGTAAACCCTACTTCTTCAGCTACTATAATTGGTTCTGAAAGAATATCATATATAGTGGGTGTTGGTGGTAGAGTGGTGAACATAGCTGCCTTCCAAGAATATCATACATGGTTACTTACATATGCATGATTTCCACATATTTTCCCATATAGCAACTTTAAAAGTGAAATCTTATTTTAACCGGAGTTTGCCATTACCCTCCCCACCCCCAAAATCCTATATATGTGGGTGGAAACCATCTAAAAAAGGTTTTCTGAAACAACTAGTACATTATTATAAGTAAAACATTCCTCCATGATGTTCTAACAATTCTTAGAGAATATAGTGCCTTGTCCTCAATAAACCTGGAGAAAGAAAACAAATAAGACACATATGTTCTCCAAAGTGGAGGCAACTCAGCTTGCTAAGTGACGAAAATAGGTGGATAAGCAGCATCTCAGTAAGTAGAACTATGAGGACGAGCAGGAAAAACAGTATCCAAACTCATTTTCTCAGCCTTTTTTGAATAAGATGATAACTATCCATTTATGCATCACTCTACTAATCATGCAGTTATTTTCTGTTTTATACCTACTTCTTGTCTTGTCATTGTTAATTCTGACTTAAATGAAATCTTTTTCTCCATTTTATGAGATACTTGTGTCCTGCTGTTGCTGTTGTATTTGTATGTGTAATATTATATATTGTTATACTTTATATGTAGTAACAGCATCATATTACATTTACATGTGTATGCAAATACACCCCAAGCTATAATCCTATTAGTGTAATTAAAATAAAATGCCAGTTATTTATAAATTATAGTAATATAACAGTGTTATATACATATAAAACACAGTAAAGTGTATGTTACATATATACATATCGAACATTTATATGTAGAAAGAGGAAAGATCTGGCAGTTGCATTTTAATTATTCTAATACTAAAATAGGATAACTTTCAGGCTCCTCTTTCTGTTTTTGTTTTGCTTGAAACTTTCTTAGCTATGCACACATCAAATTAGAAAACACCCAAGTGGAAACAGGAGGGGAGGCAAGGGCCGAAGCGGATGTGGGAGGAGGAGAAAGGCGGGAGGCAGATGGCCTTGTTCATTGGCTCTGCAACCAGCTTAATTTTTGAAAGATTGTGTCTTTATAAAAGTTAAGTCTTCCTCTTTACATCATGCCTCTCTATCTTTGAAGTGTTTTAGGAGCCTTGGGAAACCGTCACTGGCTTTTGTCTTCCCGTCACCACCTACTGCTTCTTAAGCTTACCCATAGTGGGTTTGTGATTGTGTTGCTGTTGTGAGTTAGACCTTATATTTTCATTTTATTTTCAAACTGTTTACAATTCAAACAATCCTAGAGCTGTTATTTTAATTCCTATCTGCTTGAGTCCTTTGTCTGGCCTCTATCGGTTCAGGACTGAGAACAGTGACTGTCAGTGACCACACTCTGCCTGTCACCAAGGACAAATATTTACATCACTTCTCCTCCTTGCCTGGGTTGATGTGCACTGCTTCATCATTGTCTAACTCTAAACCATCCTTGCTCTCCAGCACAGCTCTTTCTCTTTCTCTCTCTCTCTCTTCCTCTCTCTCTCTCTCTCTCTCTCTCTCTCTCTCTCTCTCTTTCTCTGGTATGGCAATTATATTAAAATTGTGTAGTATTACATTTGCTAATATCTTTTTTGAATATTTACATTATCACAGATGAGCTAGAACCATAATTTTTTCCCCTTTGTCACATGTGGCTATTAGGTTTGTATCAACTAAAGCAGAAAGTTTTTTATTTCTTTTCCTAGGCTTCTCATATTCACTCTTGGAAGTTTAGAAGACTTTACTTGTGAAACTCTTTAGACAGCAGCCTTAAAAAACAATATATGATTTTAATTACTTTTCTGTTCATGGATCTATCTACTTGTTTTTGAAGTGTTTTACTGATTTTATATTTTACAAAATTTAATCTATGTCACAGCTTTTTGCCTGTATTAATATAGTGATATATGATAATCTAATTTTTAAAATTATGTAAAATATAGCCACATAATATTCTAATTATTTTTCATTATTTAGTTTTCCCTGCACTTTACATAGTTTATGCTTTACAATGGGTAGTTATTAACTTTGTAATTATATGAAGACTTTTTTAAATGTAGAATTAGTTATTACATCATTAGAATATAGTTTGTCTCCTCTGAACACTGAAATTCAGTCCTCAGTATAACAGTGGTAACGTATGGTGTACAATCTAGGACACAAGTGTAAAACCTTTTGACTTGTCTGGTCTGTGTTGAATAAAGAGGAATTCTCTTGGACTAAATATGAAATAAATGATTTAGTCAATGTATACAAGTAGCAAAGCTTCTCTATTTTTAAATATTTCATTATAATATTAAATGAAATCACACAGGCCCAAGTTTAATAATTAAATACAAAAAATTTCATTCTGATTTTTTTTTTTTTTTGAGGCAAGGTTTCTCTTTAGTGTAGGCGGTCTTGAACTCACTATGGAGCCCAGACTGGACTAGAACCCAGGCAATCCTCTTGCCTCAGCCTCCAGGGTGTTGAGGCTACAGGTATGCACCAGCATGCTCAGTTTATGGGGTGATGGGGAGCTGGACCCAGGGCCTTGTGCTTGCTAGGCAAGCACTCTAACCACTGAGCCCCCAGCCCTGTCTGCTTAATAATTAGAAATGCCTATCTCACAGGCACACCCAAATAGATGAACTGAAAATGTATTATTGGTAATCACTACCATTTACTCCACGTTACCACAGAAATAGCTACCTGATGAACGTGGGTCTCAGGCTGAATGGTACTAGGAGAAGGAATTAGCACCACACTCCCCAACACGGTGCTCCACTGTCAGGGCGCAGTTCCCACCAAAGCACCAAGCAACGGAGTCATGAAAAAACACTTCTAATTATCACATAATGATATTGAAAGCTCATGATCTCATGTGGCTGTCCGGGGGGCGCAGAGGCCATAGGCTGGGCATGCCTGCTCTAAGAGTTGGGGAGGTTACTAAGAGAGACTAATTCCTCTCTCAGGGGAGTGGAGGAATTCTCATGGGACAGCCTTAGCTACTGGATGGGTAGATTGTTCCTGAGCACATCCACTCCTTGTGTTCTGTGTCTTTGGCGGGTGCATCTTGCTTTCCATTCTGCTTTTCTGCCATGCTATGATTCAGCAGGAGGCCCTTGCCAGGCACAGCTGCCCAGTATTGAGCTTCTAGCTTCCATAACTCTAAGCTAAATGAACTTCTTCCCATTATAAATTACCTAGTCTTAGGTATTCTATTATAACAACAGAAGGCAGACTAAAACACTTATTGTATTGACCTTTTATATTAACTAGTTTCTTTCCTGCTTTCTTTAGACTTAACTTCTCATTTTCAAATGGCTTGAATTTTTTTGATGTTTATTTCCACCCATTCATGTTTAACAACAGAAACACATATGCTCTAACTTTCAAAAATGATTTTGGTTACTAACTGTAAATTTGGATGCATTGAATTTCTATTTTCTGCATAGTCTCTCAACTAGATTACCTGGAAATTTTCTCTTTCAAAATTTGCTTCCATGCAGCTTATTTGTTTAAACTCATAATGCTAATTTCCCTTCTTAATTAGTGTGACTTTGTTCAGTGAGTCTATTTCAGTTTTCAGACTTCCTTTTGTTTAATAAAGTTTCCCTTATTATTTTATTGGAACATCTCTTTGGCTCTCTATCACATGTCTATAGAGGAGTTTTCGTTTTTGCTTCTGTTTATATGTTATGTTTTATTTCATGACTTTCTTCCATTTTTCTTTATTTGGACTACTAGAGAATTTATTGAATATATTAAGCTTTTAAAAATTCAATTTTCTGCAAGAGGGAACCATTTCTTTATTGCTTTTATTTTGTGAATCATTCTTTTGCTTTCATATCTCCTTTAAGTTACAGTTAAGTTACTCGAAGTGGATCTCTTTTCATCACTGGGATAGCTTTTTTATAAATGGAATGTTTCTTAAAACTCACCTAACACACCAAAAAGCAGCTTAAGATTCGTTCATTTTTCTTATAGAAAGATCCATTGCTTCAAAACAGTAACCTTCCTTTGTACTGAAAGCATTGATGTGACTGATATTTTCCTGTGTCCTCAGGTGCACCTGAGGCTAAGGGAGTTCTTGTTGCTGCAATTAGAAGCTGCTGCAGAATGTCAAAGACTGTGTAGATCTCTGTTCAAACTTTTCTAGCATAAAAACACATGAATATGAAAAGTTGAGATTTACTGTGATCATACTTTGCTAGTTCAGAGGTACAGTAGCCTGGGGAGAAAGAGGAAGTTTCTGGAGCCAAAGACAGCAAGTAACAGCCAGGAATTAGCTGGCAGGGGTCCACCATTCTCTGCCTGGCAGAGGTACACTCATTGCAAATCACAAAATAGCCTCACTCCTTGCCTTGTGGGCCAGTTAGGCAAGGAACAAGCGCCACTTTGGTCATCTCCACGTGCCATCACTTCCTGGAATCAATTGGGGTTCCCAGAAGCAGTAATCAGATCCACATTTTCCCTCTGATTTTTGATGGACAAGAGAGGAAAGGGGTGGTGCTTGCTGTGAGTGTGCCCGGATGTGTGTCCACACTCACAGAACTTCACTTATAGAAGATGATGTAGCCGCTTAAGCACTGTGTCATATATTAAATCCTTTTCCAAGCAGACAGAACACTCTCAATGTTTCTCCTATGGGAAAAATACAGCACTTAGATCTCCAGACTTCATCAAAGTTTGTCCTTACTTTTATATTCCATCAGTGATACCAACTGGAGTTACATTGTATCTAGTCATATATGCTTAATGAAAAATCTTTGTTAATCTAGGGTTTTTGTTCTTATTAAGTTGCCTTCTATTGACATTCGAGGATATAGTCTGCAGGTGTTTTTATGCCTGCCGCTGACTGTAATGTTTCTCCAAACAGTACTTAACAAGTGGGTCAATTTGCCCATTGACATCTGGGAAAATACTAGACTCTCATGAGTGGAAGAAAAGTCACATACAAGCTCAAGTTCTCTCCAGAGTTCCCCAGCTTCCAGCAACTCTAGAAATAGCTGTAAAGAGAGTTTAGTTCCAGGTCTTTAACCTATTGTTCAGAGAAGACATTTTTTTCCTCAGAAAAAACATTAATCTTTATGATTAACAGTAATGCAGACCACCATAACATGTATGAAACTAATTATACTTAAAATCTGAAAATTAGACTATGCTAGAGGTTTACATTGATTGATTTTTGAGACAGGGTCTCAGTCTGTATTTCAGCCTGGTTCTGAACTCACTATGTAGCCCAGGTTGGCCTCAAACTCACAAATATCCTCCTGCCTCGGCTACTTGGTTACAGGAATGTGCCACCACACCCAGCTATTAGGTGATGCTGGGAGAGCGAACCTGGGCCTCGTGCTTCCTAGGCAGGTGCTCTAATCACCAGGCTACATTTCCACCTTACCCCTTGTGATACAGTGACCAATCCTATTTACAGGTTGAAGCTATTAAACAAGACTGCTGTAAGAAGTACTGCTGTACTTTCTTGGCAGTACAAGTAAAGATGACATGAAGGAGGAGAAATGAGTTGAAAAATACTCAGATAAAGTATAAGAAAAACTTGAGAAAATTAATAATAAAAGTCCTTGTAGACCTTCAGAAATACTATTTTACATCATCTTTTATGTTATATTCTACTTTCATCATAAAGAAAAATTTTCCTAACCTCTAGTACTCAAGAGTACTCGAATACTTTTACCAAAACCCTACTATGTAAGTAAAAAAGGCAGGCAGCGAATACAACCAATTTAAGTAGCCTTCACTTAAGTCAAAATACTGATTAGAAAGAGTGACTCATAAGAAGTTCATAAGTCGATTCACTGCGCTCTGCTATGACATTCTGAAAACTACCTCTGCCTCTGTGCTCAGGTATTCTGATTTTGTCGTGCTTTGGTTTTATTTGCTTTATATTATATTTATTATCTTTCTGGCAAAGAAACAGAAGTTACCAGCTAGGAGGAGTTTTCTTCACTTGATTATTCCAAAATATGTACCTTTGAAAATTACTTTTCAAAATTTACATACTTCAGCCCTTTCCTCTTCCCATCTTCTCCCCCCACCCCCATCACCAGTTTCCCTTTCCTTCTCCCCAAAGTCCACCTTCTTACTTTTTTTCCATATCTCTTACATATTTTTATGGCTTGGTTTTCTCAAATTAGAAAAACTATCTGATGTTAAATGTTCTGGGTCTGATTCATTTCTCTGAGCATAATGGCCTCAAGGTGCATCCATTTTCCTGCAAAAGACTTAAATTTATTTTTCTTTATGGCAGTGTAGTATTTCATTGTGTATATACACCACATCATTATTCAGTCATCTGTACTTGGGCAAATTATCATCTTCCAAGATTTGGCTATTATAAATTGTGCTACTCTAAACATTATTATGCATGTATCACTACTATATGATGACTTTAACTCTTTTGAGAAGATATCCAAAAGAGGGATATCTGGGTCAAATAGAATGTCAAGGTTCAGTTTTCTGAGGAATCTCCACACTGCATTCCATAGTCATTGTAACAGTTTACAGTCCCACCAACGTAGAAAGGTTTCTTTTTCTCCATAGCCTCTCCAGGATTTGTTTTTTGAGTTCTTAATAGCAGTGATTCTTATGGGCATTAGATGGAACCTCAGTGTTGTTTTAATTTGCATTTCTCTGATGACTAAAGATGTTGAACATTTTTTCATGCATTTATTGGCCATTTGTACTTCTAAGAACTATTTACTCATTTCAGATTCTCATTTTTTTATTGAATCCTTTATTTTAGAGGATCTACTTTTTTCACTTCTTTGTATACATGTGATAACAGTCCTCTGAGGAGTAGCTAACAAATATTTTTTTCCCATTCATGGGTCTGTCTTCACTCTGTTGATTGTTGCCTTTGCTGTGCAGAAGCTTTTTAAAGCTTTTTATATAATCCCATTTGCTGACTCCTGATGTTATCACTTGTGCTTTGAGTGTTTTACTGAAAAAAAAAAAAAATCTTTGCCTATGCCTATGTCTTTTTTTTCCAACAAGTTCAGTGAATATTTTCATGTCTATGTTCATTAGGGAGATTAGCCTTCAGTTTTCTTTGTTGTTGTTGTTGTTGTTGTTGGATCTTTAGTTCTGGTATTAAAGTTATGATGGCTTCGAGGAATGCCTTTGGCAACTTTCCTTCCTTTTTGGTTTCTTGAGGGAATTTGCTAAGAATTAGCATTAACTCTTCCCAAATTTCTGGTAGAATTCTGCCATGAATCAGTCAGGCCCTGGGCTCTTCTTCACTCGTAGTGTTTTTATTACTTCCTCAGTTTTGTAGCTGGTCGTTGGGTTGGTCAGGTGTTTTATTTCTACTTGCCTCAATTTTGAAGACTGGTATGCATTTAGAAACTCTAGATTCTTGAATTTATTGGAGTTGTATATTTTCAAAGTAACTTCTTTTATAATTCTTTGGATTTCAGTGCTGGCTGTTGTAATTTGACCTTTTTTGTTTCTACCTGCATTGATACAGATTTTTTTCTTTTCTTCTTTTAGTGAGTTTAGCTAGGGGTTTATCAATCTCATTTACCTTTTCAAAAACCTAGCTTTTTAACAATAATTTCATTATGGTAAATAAAATTCACATAGCATAAAATTTAACATTTCTTGTAAATACATGAATTCCAAAATTCTGTGACACATTAGAACCATGGGGTTTGGGAAATCAGTGAGCATCTGATCCACCCCTTTTTCGGAGATTCATCCCTTTCCTAATGGACAATTGCCTCTCTTTCTACACTGCCATTCGTTGAAGACCTAGCTTTTTGTTTCATTGATCTTTTGTACTTTTTGTTTTCAATTTTTGTTAATTTCTTCTCTGATCTTTATAGTTTCTTTCCTTCTGTTAGTTTTTGCAGTCACTTGTTTTTGCTTTTCTAGGGCCCTGAGTTGCATTGTTAGATTATTTGTTTGGGATTGCTCACTTCTTTTATGTGTGTTTGTATGGCAATAAATTTCTGTCGTAATGCTGCCTTCATTACGTCCCAAGGTTTGTATTGTATTGGGCTTCCATTAGCATTTGTCCTAGGAACTTTTAATGTCTTCCCTGATTTCTTCTATGACCAATTGTTTGTTCAATAGTACAATTTAATCTTCATTTGTTTGAATACTATCTGTTGTCTTCGTTGTTTTTTCATATTTCATTCCACTGTCAGCTGACAGGATACATGAGATTATTTCAGCTTTTTTGTGTTTGTTTAAAGCTTGCTGAGGTTTTCAGATAGAGACTGCTCAATTCCCAGCCTCTCCCATTCGGGGGAGGTGCCCAGTTAGGCAAGCCTAGTTTGAGTGCACCTGGGTAAGGAACTGGGATAGGGCCATCTACACTATAACTACAAGTGCCACGTGTTTGAGCCCCAGTACAGCAACGCTGCTCCTTAATTTTTTGGCCTCCAAAATGGAAAAGACTAGAGAACATCATGCTCAGTGAAGTGAGTCAGAAGCAGAAGGTGAAACATCGAATGGTCTCTCTGAGATGAGAGACCCAGATCAGAACCCCTATGGAACTTAAAAGGAAATACAAAGTGAAACAGGGGGGCCGGGTGGGGGAGGGGGAGGGGGAGTAGAAGGAGGGACAAAAGGAGAGAGGGGAAGTCCTTGTCACCTTGACAAGATATGTAGGTGCACAAAATGCTAGACTTCATTGTAAACCTTAAATTTTGCACTTATACATATCAATAAAATGGGAGAAAAAACTTGTTGGCCTCTGCTTATGGAGACAATTTTTAATAGCTTCCTTATATCCCAGTCACTCCCTACCATGATTTGCCACTTTTATGTTGTGACTAGCTGGGCTGCCTCTGTGCTGGGTTTCTTCAACCTCCATCCTGCCCACTGCCCTCTGTGTGTCCTGTGTGGGGGCCACTGGGGTGCCCTAGACCCCAGCCCTCCTTCTCCTTGGCCACTGCCTGCATCTCTGCTATGAGTAGGTTCCTCGGTCTGTGGCTGCCAGCAGCTTGCGGCCCTTTCCAGGTGGCCTGGGGCAGCCTCCCAGGCTGCTGCGTTCTTCAGCCTCTGCGGCGACTACACGGCTCTCAACTTTCCTGAGGCCTCCTTTCATTTCCTGAGCTCTGTTCCCTCTACAAGTTAAGTTGAGGTAGTTTTTAGGTATGTCTTGACTTTTTGGAAGAGCCTGAGGTGAGTTATTGAGGAAGCCACCTTCAGTTTCCCCTCCTACTTCCCAACTTTCCTTCCCATTATTTTTGCATATCCACCACGTACTCCATCCAGTCTCGACTCTGGCTGTTTCCGACCTTCCTGTCCTTGACCACTTCCACGTCTTTGCTTGTGTTGTCCAAATACAGCTTCCAGCCCCCATTCCTTCCCAGCAGTCCAAACTCACTGACTACTGACCAAACCTCATTGGAGAAAATTTAAGCAAAATGGCATTTTACTGGACTATGTACCTGAAGAAGTCTAGATGTGAATGTGAGAAACAGACCTGCAAGCTCAAATGTGAGTGAAAGGTTTTGCCGTCGGGAAGATAAAGGCCAGGCAGAAGAAACAAAAGGTCTGGGTTATCTTTATGAAAGGAGCTCCCGGGCGAGGTTCACCGACCCCCAAGGAAGGGGTCTGGGAAGTCACACCCCGGAAGAGGGTTATAGGGTACTTATAGGATTTTGGGAAACACATAGGACCACGCAGAAGCTGATTGGCTGGCTTGGCCAGCGGCGCTGTCCTCAATTAAGTTTCCTTTCCCAGAAGCTGTTTCTGGCAGGAGACTTGGTGCCTGCTGATTTTTTCTTTTCCCCTCAGGCCATCAGTGAGATTTGTTCTCATTCTCTTCCCCCCGCCCCCCCTTTTATTGATATGTATTAGTGCAAGATTTAAGGTTTACAATGAAGTTGAGGATTTTGTGCACATACGTATCTTATCAAGGTGACAAGGACTTTCTCACTCTCCTTTTGTCCCTCCCCCTGCCCTTCCTTCCCTCACTCTCTTTTGCTTTACCCCTACACCCTCCCTGCCTCCCAACCCTCTCGTGCCTCCTGGTCTCTTTACCTGCCCATCTGTCACCTCCACTTTCCTTGGCACTGGCTTCTTTTTACAGTCTCTTCCTGCAGGAAACATCTATAGCTTCAAACATAGCAGCCTCCAAGATGAACGCTTCTCCATTGCACAGGGATGTGTATCTCCAAGATAAGAATTACTGCCTGACAGACTAAGCTTGAGCTACGTGCAAATATGGTGGTGGTGGTGGGGTGGTCAACCGAACCAAACCATACAGGCTGAATGCAGATGGGAGGAGGGTTAGCCCCAGGAGAACATCAAAGCGACAGTACCAGAAGGTAAAGAGATGACTTTTGACTTGACAAAATTAATAGATCTACTTGACACTGTCAAAACTCTACAGTCCTTCAAAGTATATGCCAGAACTCCCATTATGAAAGTTTTTCACTTCCCAAATTACGCATGAGGAAGCACTTGCTTATCTTTCTGTGGCCATGCCAAATTTTATAGTGCTGATTCCAGTGCACTATTTGATCTCATTAGCTCCCCTTAATACAACCTTCTTATTTTATTACAATATCCTAGTGAGGCTTTCATGAGCCACTGTGTGAATAATAACAAGTATGTATGTGTTGAGTTAAATAAAATTGCTATTTAACATTGAATCCTTTGCTGCAAGAGATTACGTACTTAATAAAATAGTCAAGGGACGTAATGATTAAAATAACAATATGCTAAGGTTTTATGAGTGCTAAAACATGATTGTTGTATTTATACAATTATGTATGTAAACCATAAATTGCAATGATAGATTAAAATATTTTCAAGTGACTTTGATGTTGTATATTATCATTTAGAGTGTGTAAGACCAAAACACGGTGGGGGAGGAGTGCTACAAAAGGAGGACACGGGAGAAGAGGATAAAAGAGGCAGGAAAAAGGGAAAATTGGGCAGAGCTGTGGGAGAACGTTGCCCCAGAGTGAAGATCCGCACAAAGCGGCAGAGGTAGGAACTTGGAAGGAGCACGCCATTCCCCAAATCCTGTTCCTTAAGAATGAAAGAAAAGGAAAAAGAGGGAAGCGTGGAATGGAGCACACGTTGCTAAAATATAATCCAGACTACGTTAGAAGAATATCAGCAACCGGGGGAGGAACAGTCATACAGATGAGAGCACCGCCTGACATCACTTACTAAAAAATGAATGAAGCTTTGTGTTGTTAATAGTTAACAAGATTGGCCAGGAAAAAGACTATAGTAGAGAATTTGTTAAAGGAAATGGTCAGAAGAAATATAAAAAATCAATATGTGGGGAAAAAATGAAATGTTAGCGAGCATCAACTGCAGTGAGTTTTTTTTTTTTTACCTCACACATTGCCAGTGGGAATGCAATTGTATACTTTTTCTGGAAACAATTTGATATTGTTTTGTTTAAATGTTGCCATATAGCAAACATCGCCAGGCCCTCCTGCAGTGGCCTGGTGGGGTGAAGGGGGCATTTCAGTGGCATGGAAAAGTCAGGGTTTCTTTCTCACTTACTAGACTTCTGGGGCAGGAGGGATGGCTCCACTTCACGCTGAAACTTCCCCCACTTGGCGTCTCGCATCCTTCTGAAACCAGCAGGCTCCCAGGGCACGCTGTTCTCATGGCAGCAGCAGGAACAGAAGACAAGTGAAAATGTGCTGAACACTTAGGACCCAGGTTGGGACCCTAAGTCTGTGCCTGGAACTGGCACATCCCATGAGCGAATGCAGGTCACAAGGCATCCTCCCGCTCACAAGGCGAAGACATTTGCTCCATACAGAGCGAAACCACACCAAGGTCAGGGGCTCAGCATGGTGGTGAGGGAGGAGGAGGCGGGCCGTGTATCCAACCTTCTGCCAGGTACATTTCTGTACTTGTAAAAAAAAAAAAATGTTCAGGAATTTCAAACTAGCAACGCAAATGCCAAGTCTTGTCCTGGTGGTTGTTATCAGTGTACTTTGTATTTTGAACACCCTTACATGAGCTATACATATCTGAGACTTACCACAGACTCTAACAATTCAGATAGCCTCTTTTGAGGTACATGCCTTCACCATTTGGGCTTGAGTTCTCCAGTTTATAAGTACACTACTCTGCCACTTTTTCTCATAATAAAAAACTGGAAATCTACCCAAGACCTTGATTAGAAAACAGACAAAACAAAGTCCTGATGTAATATAAAATACTATATAAATTGGTTCTGTATGTTATGTTTTATAACATTTGGAAATTCTTTAATATAGTAATGAACATATCAAGATTTATAGTTAAGTTTTTTATGGTTCACGTATTTGGATATTGTGGAGTACCTGCAGAACCATGTTCTATCAACACGTGGAGATCAGGTCAGAACATTGGGACTTCACGTGGAAGGGATGGAACATTGGGGCTTGACCCGGAAGAGGGTGGATTTCTGAGATAAGTAGGTTCTACCTCCACTCTTCCTCCCTCTCACTTGGCTTCCTGTCTGCCATGAGGCAAACAGCTTTTCTCCCACTGGACCTGGGCCATGTGCTTCCACCATTGCTAATTGCCCACAAATGAACTGATACCTTCTGAAACTGTGAGTTAAAATAAACTTTTCCTTTCTTAAGTCGTGAATGTTGGGTATTTTATCCTAGCAATGAATAAGTAACTAAGATATATAGATATAGATATATTCATACACATATAATTATGTTTTAAATTTTATGAATAAAAAATATATACATACATATATTACCATCTCAGAATCTCTTATCAGCAATTTTTCTTGATATTTTTCTGTATTTTACTAATACCATATAATGAATATTATTACTTTTATAAACAGAAGAATTATATGAAAATAAATCATGTTCTTACCCACAAATCTAAACAGGACATTTAAACAATAATCACGTTTCCCGGGGCTTAGCAACCATTGTTTATATTACAACCCCTTTTAGTTTGTAACTCAGAAGCTGAATAGTGATTCCATACTTAGCTAATACTCAATATTCATTCCTCTCTCTTTTTGGTATAGTCATTTACATTATCCAGCAATGTGTTTCCTTCCACCAATGAATTATACATAACTTTGAGAGCAGAGATGGCTTTATCATATTTCTCATGCTAACTAGTATAATGTCTCCCATACAGTAATGATAATTATAATGAGCCATGTACATTATTTTATTGAATGTTCTCCACACTCTCACAAGTTATAAAATGTCATTCCCACTTGGTCCTCATTTTGTAGATGAAGAAGATGAAACTTTGAGAAATTAACTTGACCAACATTAGCCTTCATAACCTCTCCAACTTCTTAGTCTCTGTCCTGTTGAACTAGTTCCATGGATTCAATTCCCTGTTTCAAATATCACATCCCCCATAATACATCTCCTCAGTTAAAAATTTCCCAGATGAGTATCTGCTGGGTTTTGTATACAAATCTTATAAGTCAGGTGCATGAATTTCTTATTATACTGTTTTCTCAATTGGTATTTGCAAAGGAAGTTCTTCTATATCTCAGAACTCTATAAACCATTTTAAATAAAACTAAGTTTTCTGATTTGAGAGAAAAGCCTTGTGTTAGTTACACTGCAAACACAAATGGGGGGATATCTGAGTCACTTATATACACTTTAAGAACATGGGTTGTTCGGAGCCCTGATTACATGTCTGCTTGGAACTGAAATCCACCAAATCATGAGGTCAGTTTGTTTACTGCTGTAATTTCAGCTTTTCCAGAAGGATTTCTCACATAGTAGGTGCCTGCTGAATATTTTATTAAATTAATATTAGCAGATGTTTGAATTACTTCACCTGTAAATTTCTGAGATATTTTCATCACACCACTGATTGAACTGAAAATTAATTAATTACTTTTCCACACTATTTATAATTAAAGTTTAGTGTTTGGTAAAATGTTCTCTGATTAAAGAAGGAAGACAATAGAGACCTAAGGAAAAATTCATCTCTAGCCAAAAATGGCCGGAGCATGTATTAATGTAAAGAGAGCTACAGGGATGGGGGCATATTTCAGGGGTTAAAGCACAAGTGCAAGGCTCTAAGTTTGATCCCCTAGTACCACATAAGCCAAGTGTGGTGATGCATGCCTATAATCCCTGAACTCAGAAGGCTGACACAGGAGGATTCCTGCCAGCCTGGGGCATGTACTGAATTCAAGTCCAACCTGGATGACAGAGCGATACTCTGTCTCAAAAGACATAAATAAAATAAAATAAAATAAAATAATAAAAATAAAGACAGCTAGAAGGCCCACAGGTGACTTTCTGAAACCATCATTAAAAAAGTAGAAAATGCAAGGAGCAAAACTGAACCACTGAAGACCAGTTTTTCTCCATCATTCTAGCAAAACATCACTTCTAAGGTTGTGGGAAAGGAGCAAGTTCTGGCAGAGATGGTGTGTGGCTTTGGATACGCAATCTCCATTTCATCAAGTATAAGATGTGGGTAACAATGTCTACGCAAATCCTCAAATCTATACCACAGGAATGAGAGAAGATAAACTAATATAAAATAATCTATGTGAACAATAATGTTACGAACCATAGTGTTCAATACTTTTATCAGAAAAGGTTGAAAGAAATCATAAAATATTTCTACAAGAAGTAAATTCATATATTGTGCACATTGACTTTATAAATGTTTCACTGGCTTTGGACCATGTAATGACCTACTTTTGTGAAATATGTTCAAGTATTTTCAAGCCAAAAGCCCTCTCTGAAAACTTAAATACTAGTGAAAAACTGAAAATTCATACCAGCCCACATTTATTTCAAGGAATCATTCGGTTGTCGAGAACAGCAGAAAGTTTTGAAATGTTCACTCTACCATGTATATCTGCTGTATATTTTGTACTGGAAAATAATATTGAAAACTAGAAATTAATGTTAATACTAGATGATTATTGATCATCCAAGGAGAACTAACAACTGAGGTCTCCTTGAAGCTGCAAGCTTTGTGGTAGTAAGACAGCTACAAAAAATCATGTATCAAAAAAGAATCTAAAAGCCAAAATGCAGACATAGATTGCGAATGACCCACCCCAAATATGGAAGTACGTGAGCTGTAAATCCTTGTTCCTTATATTCCTACCAGAAAGTATCATTCTTTCACTGTGTAGAAGGTTGTACCAGGAAAATAATTCTTAATTGATTTCATCTGTGCTTATCACAAGTAATAGGTTAAAAATGAGTCTCCACGTGACCTTTTCTGTTCCATGCCACCAATTTGACATGGTTTGTTTTTCAACCTTCTCCTTGAGCTTACGGCGGGCTCCCTTATGCCCTCCGGCCTGGCAGGCTGGGGTTCAGGTAGCAACACTGCAGAGTTCTAGCTGGGAGGTCCCTGGGAGGTACTTTCGCACTGAACAGGCACAGACCTGGGTACTCCCAGCAAGGTCGGCATTGTCACTCCGGAGTTCTCCTTTCTCACGGTAGCCTGGCAACCGAACTGCGTCTCTTTGATGGAGGGCGTTCCCACTAGAAAACAGCTTTATGAAAAGTGTCAGGGTCATCTTTAGAAACCCAAAGAAAACAAAACAATCCCCCCAAAAGCCTACCACCAAGAAGGCAAGGAAAAAAACTCGCACAACTCAATTATTGAGCTGCACACAACTGTGCCTGTCAGGTCTTCCTAACAACACTCACTTGAGTTTAATTAAGTTTGTCCACGCAGCCTGTGAGCTGCTGGGCCAGACCCGCTGGGAAGGGATGGAAATCCTGAAGGCAGGCCCCATGAGGCCGTTGTTGCAAAGAAGGGCCCGGCGTTCCCAAGGTACGTAAACTCCTGTCTCCTGGCACGGAAAATGCCCTGGGCCAAAACCTTTGGAGTAGAGCGAAGATACGGTTCCCACCGGCACTGGATTGCCCTTCCTGGAGGCAGTGTGCTCCAGGGGCACGTGCATGGCCTTTGGAACTCGGCAGCCGAACAATTAGATCCAAGGGCCCAGCTGACTGCCACTCACTCTCTCTGTCACTTCGGGAAGTTCACTAATGTCTCTGGGACTAAATTTCCTCATTCGTGACTTGGAAAGTCAAATCTACCAAAAAGACTGATGGATACAAACTGCCGCAGTCTTGACACTATGCATGAGGAGCTCTTCTCAAGTCACCTCCTCACTCGCCAGGATCACACCCTCTCAGCTTAACACGTTTATTTGAATTTCCAAATGGTAACAACATGAGGGAGGCCTGTGCCGTCAAGACACCATTGGCCAAGCTAAAAAAATTGACTTGGGTTAAGAGTCGCTCCTAACAAACTATAATCCAACCATGCCTATAGGAAGATTATATTTTGTATTACTCAAATACTTAACACAGTGTCCAATAAATATTTAATTGTAGACAATTCTAAGGATATCTTTAAATCATTTTAAAATTGACATTTAAGGTGTGCTAGAAAGGTACTTATTAATTTTTGGTATCTTCCTTAATTACTCTAGAGTATATATTTTTATAAATTCATGAACCCAAACTTTAAAACAAGATGGTAAGTACTGAAATAAAAATAACAAAGTTTAAAAATGACGAAATACTAATTTCTGAATGTATATACAGCCTAAGTAGAGAATGCTGGAAACTCTCTCCTAATAAAATAACAAATCTAGTGCAAATAAATGATCTGATAATAAGGACTTTATCTATTCAAATATTTGTGAATAATTTCATTGGATTAAACTAAAAACTTTATTTTAGTATTTTGATTAATTCAAATAGATCAGAAAATTTGACACTATTTTTAATTAATCTGACCTTGACTTAGCAAGATTTTTTTCTTTCTGGAAAGTTTTGTTTGGTATTGAAAAAGACAATTAGAACTATAGACTCACAAAACTTTGGAATTCAAAGTTACTTTAGCTATTGTCTAGTTCTCCGTGGTATGTATTTTACAAGAGCCAAAACTAAGACTTGAAAATGTTAAGAAACTTCCCCAAGCTCTGTGACTACTTGTAGCCAGACTAGAACTGAATTCTCTTTTTCCCCACTTGGATATCTTCACAACACATCACTGAAAGGAAGAACCAGTTGGTGATATGGAAATAAACAGTGGACACTTCACAATTATGAATAGAATTCATAATGAATTCATCCTGCTTAGACCGTGGTTTCTGGAAAGCTAAGACTAGTAGCTGAGGCAGCCAGGTCAGGTACAAGCCTGTGAGCACTGTACTCGTGGAGGCTGAGGGAAAAGAAATGCAAGTTCAAGCCTACCCAGCTGAACAATGAAATGAGTTAGTGAGATTCTGTCTAAAAATTAAAACTAAAACATGGGGTGGGGATGCAGCATCATTTGAAAGCCCTGACTTTTATCCTTGGCACCACTAAATAAATAGATAAATAAATAAATAAAGCTGAGGCAGTAGACTCAGGTCCAGCCTGGTAGCTTGGGTAACTCAGTGACTTTGCACAGTAGTAAGACCTGAGTCAAAAAGAAAAAAAAAAGAAAAGAAAAGAAAAATTTTGGGGATATAGCTCAATGAGATACAGATGGCTCTGGATTAGTTCCCAGCACGAGGTGGGTGGGGGAAGAGAATATCCTTTGTTCACAGCTGACTAGAAAAAATTTTGTTATAATTCTTCATATTATTATTAATTTACTGGCTATCTCCTAGAATTAAATCTTGACTTCTTATGAAGGCCAATGTGACCTTTGTCTTTCTCTTACTGAAATGGTGCCCTGGCTCCACAAAATGCCGTCTATGGACCAACATTTATTTGTGCAAGCAACAGTCAGAATCTTGTGTAGCACGTTGGTACCATTACGATGTTCACATGTATAAGGAGGTAAAGCTTACTAAACGGGATGTATTAATTCCACTTGGAAGCTAAGAAGTTATTTAAAGTCCTGATATGAACATTAGCATTGGAGCCAATGAGAGGTGTTATGTAAGTTTTTCAAATATTTTCTTGTTTACTCTGATAACATTTACTGAAGTATGATTTTAAGGACAAAAGTGTCTACTCTGTATGTGAATTTGTTTATCTTATTTTAAACAATGTAATTTGTATTGTATGTTATCAAAAATTCTAGAACAAGAAATGAGAATGAAAAAGAGAAATCTCCCTCCTTCATGGCCCAGGCTTCCTTGCAAAATTAAATTGTTGTCATCCTTTTCACAAGTCTACAATGTAGCTATTATATCCATTAATAGTTAAGATATCTAATGTTAACATTTAGATAAATTAAGAAACTTATCTAGGATTTCACAGCCATATTGGTTTTGCAAACTTCTAAGTTTTTTGCTGTGGTAGGTAAGAAATGCTTTTAAGCATTGACATCAGCAACAAATAAATATTAGAGCCATAATAGGTAAGAGTCAACTTCTTAAATATAATCTGCTCCTAATTTAGGCAAAAGAAAAGTATATGACTCATTGCAAGTGGAAATCAAGAAGATTGTTGATCTTATAAGTTAGTGCTCTTCAAACTATTAGAGTGGCCAGATGTATTGAATTAAAATACACCATTCGCAATGAAATTTCAATTTTAAATGAGTAATCATTTATTGAAATGGGGGTCACATTTACACTCAAGATCATTAGTTACTTCTATGAAAATCATATTTAATTGGTCATGCTTACTTGGGCAATACTAATTCAAGAATTATAACAATAATGATAGTTGCTATCCTTGAGGAGACTGAAGTTTAAATGTAGCCAAGAAACTTGTCTTTACCAGAGTCCTCCCCAGCAACAAATCTCATACAGAGAGACATTTGTTATGAGAACTGGCTTACCTGATTGTAGAGACTAATAAATCCCATCATATATTTTCCATAAGATAGAAACCAAGGAAATGCTTGTGTTATAAATCAAGTTAGTCTGTATTACCAGTAGAAGGCCTGAAAACCAGGAGGGTTCTCCTGTTATAAATTCCAAGGGGCTGGAGGAATAGCATATAGCAGTCAGTGCACATGCCTAACAAACGCAAGCTACATTCAATTCCCCAGTACCACATAAGCCAGGAGTACTTGCATGCGCATGTAATCCTAGCGCTTGGTAAACTGAGACAGTAGGATTGCCACAAATTCAAGGCCAGCTAGGCTACATTGTGAATACAGGATCAGCCTAAACTATAGAATAAGACCCTGTCTCAAAAAATAACAGTTCCATAGTCCACAGGCCCAAGAACCAGGTTCTGATGTCTGAAAACACAGAAATACCCCTGCTCAACAAGAGAAAGACAGAGAGTAAGCGAAAGGGAGGAAGGATGGGAGGCGGGGAGGAAGAAATAGAGAGAGAGAGAGAGAGAGAGATGTCCATTTGTCCTTGTCCTACTGGGCTCTCAACAGTTGTGATAATACTTGCCCATAGTAATTATGGTTATCTTCTTTGTTCAGTCTACTGACTGAAATGCTAATCTCTTCTGGAATTCCCCTCACAAACACATAGAAAATTAATGATTTATGAAATATTTGAACATCTCTTAGCCCAGCAAAATAGAAATATAAATTAACCATTATAGAAGTGTTGCAGAGATATGCAAATTTCTTTTGAGAAGCTCCATAGGGAGTTTCTGAACACATCTTTCAAAAATTGCATTTCTAACAGGGTTTATATTGCCAGACAAAAATGGGTGAGACTATTTGCCAGAAATGAGTGTGTCTTTGTTTCTATGTGACAGCTGGCAAAGGAACTATATAGAACAATTCATTATTTTTTAAAAAAGACAACAGAGTAGTGTTTTGATAATGGTAACAGTAAACAAATATGGGAGAATAATTATGTAATAGGCAGCAACTGGTTTGACTTTCCACTGAGATTAGACTAAGGAATAAATAAAATTAGAGCATGAGGTACATCATTTGTTTTGGATATGGTATTGGAGGGCTTCTGAAGAGTAACATTTCTAGGAGTTTGTGGGTTGCATCATTGATAAAATTCGCTGACTCTGGCTTCTGTCAGTGTCTTTGAACAGCCAGGACTGATGTCAGACGTAATCCAAAACCTGTGTCAGGGAACGGAAATGAGGACACACTGATTTGGAGCCTGTAGATGTCAAGGAATGAAAATCTCACCGTAATCAATGTCAGGCCATTATGGGGAATGTTTGTTTTTGTGAACTTTCTAAGCTGTGAGAGAACAGTGATGTATCAAGTTGTTACTGGGTCTTCATGAACTACTTTGGGGGAAATGTTTCATTACTGTGATCTGATCTGACTCACAACGTGCGCTACCCACTCCACAGAGGAAAGATCCTTTTGTGTCTACCTAGGATTCTCAAAACCAAGACATCCTCCTGAAATGGCCTCATTAGAGACTGGTGTTTACACGACAGTATCTTGGAACGTGTGTGTTTTCATGTGGATGCAGCTTTGACTTCTGAAGAAGCACCTGACATTGACATCTGAAGGTCAGCTCAGTCGAATGTTGTGTCACGACAGTCCAGTCAGATGTCATGAAGGCTGAGATTCTGTGTGTTGGCCCTGGTTACTGCCCTTTAGATAGTGGATGCCCCAGGACCCTTTTTTTCCCCCTTTCTTTCTTTCTTTCTTTCTTTCTTTCTTTCTTTCTTTCTTTCTTTTTTTGTGCTAGGGATCCAGCCCAAGCAAATGCTCTACTATACCTTCCAGCCTTTACAACATGATTAACATGCAAGTCAGCAGCCACAGAAACTATGCGGCTGTAACCACCAGAATCCATGTGGGAACCTGACCATAATACACATCATCTCAGATGATGCCTCAGTCTAGTTTGGGGGTTTCTGAACGCTGAATAAAAGAAACTCTAACTCGCTACTTAGGTGACCAACTTAAATGAGCTCACCTTACTTCTTATCAAACCCTTCAAACCCTTAAGAATTGTTTGATTTTTGATTTTTTATTTTTTGCTGTGTTTACCTCTTCTCAAAAGTATTCTGCAGGTAGCTAGTACAAGGAGACTTTTATAAATAAAGATCATCATTCCTATAAGTATAAGAGATTTGTCTTAATTATTTTCTTGTTGCTAGAATACAATACCCAACATCACAAAGAAGAGGTTGATTTTAGCTCACTTGTTCATGGCATGGAAGGCAGGAAACAGAGGGTGGAAGTGGAGCTAGTGAGGGAGATACACCTTTGTAGGTTGCACTCCCAGTGATCCATTCTTCCAACCAGGTCCCGCCTTCTAACAGAACAGAAAATCATCACTGGATTAATCTACTTGATTTGATTAACCCCCATGATCCAATCACCTTCCAAATTCATGAGTCTTTTGGGAGTCATTTTAGATCCAAACCATAACATTCTGACCCTAGTCCCCGAAGACTCACATTCACCTCATTATGCAAAATGCACTTAGTCCTTCTTAAGTCACCAAAGTCTTAACGGTTCCAGCACTGTTAAAATCCTTAAATTCTAAGCCTCCTCTGAAACTCAAGGCAATCTCTTATCTGTGAATCCTTGAGAAAATTAAAGAAAAGTTAAACTTTCTGGCACACACCGACATGGGAGAATCGTTTCTACACTGAAAAGGATAAATATCGGGGTAGAAAAAAGAAATGAACCAAAGTAAGACCAAAACCCAATACAGCGCAAATTAAATCCTGGAGTTCCGTGTCCAGCACCTGAAGCAACTTGGGGCAAAATGTCAACTCCAAAGGTCTTGGGTTGTCATACCCTAATGGCACTGCTAGCATCACACCTCACAGCTTGGTCTCTTGGGTCTCTTGGTCTCAAGGTCTAGGACTTCTCTCAGCAGATGGATCATGTTTCAAATATTTCCAAAGTCCTGGGTCTCTATTGGCCCCTTGGATTCATCTTCACAGCTTCAAGCCCTTCCTTCTCAGAAGCACATTGCCTGGCCATGGACTTCCGGAATCAACACGGAAGCCTCCAATGCTTCTAAACCGCATGGTCAGGTGAAGTCACTGCAACAACCTCACTTCTATTACCAATTTCCATTTTAGTTGTTTCCTGTCAGTGAGACTTAGTGCCTGACACTCACACCGTAAAGGAGAAGAGATTTTTAGCTCTCACTTCAGAGCTCTCAGTTTGTGTTCAGGTGGCAATGGCCGAAGGGCACCGTGAACAGCCTAGCTGGAGAATAACTCTTCACAGCAGGCAGGACAGAAAGCAGAGGGTGAAAGACAGAGCTAGCAGGGTCACGCTCCCAGCAGCCCTCCCGCCAGCCAGTCTCCACCACCTAACAGCACAGGAAATCATCGATGGATTAAGCCACTTGGTCTAATTAACCCCCGTCCTCCAATCACTTTCCAAACACATGCGGCCTCTGAGACATGCCAGTTCTACACCATAGCAGACAGTGGGTAGATGTATTCCACTGTTGTACAGCTCCACTCTGAGGGAAGATGGGTCTTCATCATCTGTAAATTTTTTGCTCGTATGACCAGGTTCAGGCACCTTTCATGTCCTTTCCAACAATTCTTATCCATATTTTTTCAAATTTATGTTAACATTTTGTTGGACGTAATTGTGTAAGCACAGGTTAATTCTTTGTTTCACTGTTACCTTCTCAGTAATTAGCCCGATATCTATACACTATAAACATTCAATAAATATTTTAAATATGTGTCAATTTCTTCATGTAATTGTAGACTTATATTTAATTTGATGAAAGGATGAATGTTTTTTTACCTTTAATAGAAAAAATCAATGTTAATAAATATATTGATAATTTGGGGAAAATATATTAGTGGGAAGAAAATGATCTATTACCCCTACTCATAAATGGAGTACATATGGCCAATATCAATATTATTAGCTAAAATTGTTGCAACAATCGGCTTTATGCCAATCCAATAATGAAACAGTGTTGTCAAACTTAGAGTTCATGAATGTATAATCCCGACCATAAGCCCATTGACCCCTATCTCTCACTGTCAATTAATAAGAATTTTGTCGTCAAGATAGATCGACAGATCCAGCCTTCTCTCTCTCTCCTCTTTCTCTCTCTCACCACCCTCCACCCCCACACACACACCTTTTTTTTGAGACACAATCTTGTTTTGTATCCAGGCTGGGCTTGAACACACAGCAGTCCTCTGCCTCAGCCTTCTAAGTGTTGGAATTAAAGGTATGCACCACCATGCCCAGCTCATGTGGTGCTAGGGAATAGAACCCAGGGCCTTGTTACTTGCTAGGCCAAGTGCTCTTACTGCTGAGCTGTGCTCCCAGCCCACTTAATTTTCGTAACTAATTCAAATGCTTCTTTTGCCTAGAATTCCTCCACTTCCTTTGCCCACATACACATACGTAGAATATGCATATTCTTGACCATACTCTACTGAAGCTCTTCCTTGAAAGCCCAAGGCCACAGTGCTCTACATTTCCACAAGTGTCATTGTAATCCCTGAAAAACAATTAGCACCTGCTATACCACCATTCACTGTCTTGCCCATATGCAATTTGGCTCTTTACTGCATCCGTGCAATGTTATGTGCTATCATGTCATTGGCACATTGTTTCTATGCTTGTCTCTTATTTTAGTATATTAAATAGATCTCGCCATTCCTCTATAACACACAGTGTGTATTACAAAGTTGCCGATGTTTTTCAATAATGAGTAAAATATACAAAAATTTCCATTTAGAGCTCAACTGACTTTAAAGACTAATGTCCATAGAGGAGAAATTTTCAAAATCTTACCATTAGGAAACAGAATGTATACCCGTGTTCATAGCGGCACAACTAACAATAGCTAGAATATGAAAGTCACCAAAATACCCATCAACAGACCAGTGGATACACAAACTGTGGTACTTATACACAATGGAATACTACACATCTGTAAGGTCCAACAGCGTGGAGGTTTTCACAGGCAAATGGAAGAAACTTGAGAATATCATGCTTAGTGAAGTGAGTCAGAAGCAGAAGGTGAAACATAGGATGGTCTTTCTAATATGAGAGACCCAGACCACAACCATCTCATGGAACTTTAAATGAAAGACAAAGCGAAAGAGGGGGACGGGGGGGGGTTGGAGGGAGGGAAAGGAGGGTAGGGGGAGGAACAAAAGGAGAGCAGGAAAGCCCTTGTGACTTTGACAAGAAATGTATGTGCACAAAATGCTCAACTCCATTGTAAACCTTAAATTCTGCACATGTACATATCAATAAAATGGGGGGGGGAAGAAAATGAAAAAAATAATGTATAATTATTCTGGATATTTTACTTTAATTAGCAAACATAATTCCTAAAACGCACTCTAAGATATATTGTCATATGTTCTTTGTGAAGATGGAAATTAAAGCTGAGAAATGTATTCATGGGCATTTAAACTTCTGCGTTTGACTCATTTCACTGATCATGATGGTCTCAAGTTGCATCCATTTACCTATAAAAGCCTCAAATAATTCTATGGAATAAAAAGGGTGGGAAAGTAGGATTAGGGGGGAAGAGGAATAGTGCGGGCGGAACAAAAAGGAGGGAAAGGGACTGTTGACACAATATGTACGTACACAAAATACTCAAGCTCAAAGCAACCATTGTTATACCATGTATACATTAATAAAAATGGGGGGAAAAGAAATATATTCATGGAGGATATCTATTGATTTCTCCAACTAGATAAAGTAGGAGAGCCTGTGCCTTGATTCCAGTGTTCCTCCTGTATGTGCGTAAACACATCCACTTGCACACAGATGAACGCAGAGCCACTGAACTGACATCTATTTAACACTTTTAACCTCCATCTGATAATGAAGTAGAATTTCTTTATTGGAGGACATCAGAAGTCGGGCACAGAGGTGCAGACCTGTGATCCCAGCGCTCCTGAAGGCTGAGGCAAGACAACCACAAGGTTGAGCGCAGCCAGGTTAGCATAGCAACTTAAAGAGACCCTGTCTCAAAAACGAAACAGTGAAACCAGGAATATAGCTTATTACAAAAGCCCTGCCTGGGCTTGACCCACAACATAACAGCAAACACATAAATAAATAACTACCAAGTCTATATTTTACAATCACCCTAAATATTAATTGCATATACACTTATACTTGGAATAATGGCACAAGTTAAATCCAAGTGAACGCAATCAGCTTTTGTTGAGACAATTTTACAGTAAAATAAGGTTTTGAAAGCTAAAATTTACTTGAAAGCCAATGATTACGGTACTAAAATTGCTGGATCATCGTAGAAGCGAAGAAGCGAATGCATGTGAAACACATGACGTGTCACAAGGAGCGCGAGCTTCATGTTACCTACTGTCACATCCCTCATTATTACCATTGCTATCAAGTCAATATCAACAAAAATGATAGTTTAATAATTAATTATATTCTGTTCTCCCCATTCTAGATCAGGATTTAAGAGACGGGTGACTTCGCTTTTATAGTTCTGATTTTTCGTGATGACTCTGACTACATATAGTGTAGTGAATGAAGAAAGAGATACTTGGAAAGCAAATTCCAAACTAATCCACACTTGCCCCTTCCTTTGTTCTGCAAAGAAAAGCTGTCAGAACAAGCAGAGAATTACAGACACTCCATTGGGGAGAGTCAAGGAACCAGAACTAAGAACACAACATCAAGTAAAGCAAAAAGTCCTACCATTCTAATTTCTAGTGGTTTATTCTATTTCCAAGTTTCCCATTTTTAGAAACAAACCTAAATTTTTGTCTCCATGTCTCTTCTATTACTGCTATTCCTGCTAATGACACAAGCACTAGCTTGTATGGTAATTTTTTTTCTCAAAAGAGCATGTGGAAAAGCACATCATCATTAAAGTATTTCCTAACCTTCAATATAAGATTTGAAATATAAATAATCAAGGATTATTATTAATGCATGAAAAGTATGAACTATGAGCAAACTACCCTACTCAAAGAAATATTTGAGGCTTCAATTCGTGCTCTCATTTCTAGTAATTTCCTGAAGGTCATCTGTTTTTTTTAAAGTTTCTAAAAAGTACTTTTAAGTGGCAGTGTGCTAGTTCTGACACTTTCACAGAGACTCATTAGTGAATGCTCTTCAGTGAAAAAATAGGTCAAACAAGTTTTTCTGAAAACTTCCAAACTAGAACTGCAAAGAAATCCTGAAGACTTAAGATGTGAAAACTATTCCCTCCACAACAGGTCTCAGTAGCACATTTGCTTCAATTATAATTAATTATGACCTTAATCATCTCCAGCAGGGAACAACGTACTGAACACCTCAACACTGTTGATTCTAGAAGTATTTATGGATGGAAAAATATATGTGTATATTTTAAATAGTATTTAGTTGATCCAGGCATAGTATTTCCTCAATCCAAATAAAAAATCAAAATATTTGTTGATGATTTTTATAAAAAGCTACACAAGTTGTGAGACTAAGCACTTCTTATGCAAAACTCATTAAAATGTAGAATAGTTAAAGATAAAAATCATAAAGTTAAAGAAAAAACAAGGCTAAAGGTCTACTCTATTATCTTTTTCTTTCTCAATCAACTTTTAGTTGGTTGCTGTGTGATTGTTAGTTGAAAGCTCTTTCCCTCTAGTCTCCTCTGGCTTCCTACATACATTGCTGTGTTTCATAGGGGAATAACTCTTGCCCTAAATGCCTAAGCACTGTGGCCAAGTCTCCAGGATACCTGCCTGTGGCCACTGGGGAGCAGAAGACAAGCTCAAGAAAGCCCCCTGGTTAGTTTCATTTTTCCTTTTCACTGTGAAGTAAATTTGTTAGAAGTCACTAACAAAGAAAGCAGTCACTGGTTCATATTGCTCATGTTTAGCTCTGTGTGCTGTCTGTGTGTGTGTTGATGTGTATGATCCCTCCGACAGAAAGATGACATCTTAAGCCACTAGATTTAATATCTCAAGCCACTCTAATTTTCTTAGTTTCTGTTAAGCTTTTCTAGCAAATCATCACCCTAGACTTAATTTCAAACAATAAAAGCATGGGTTATGAGTGACTCCATGTACAGTTAATCTCTTTTAGAGAATAAACTTTATAACTGCAGATACAATATTATTGTCCTGTCAGTGGACAAATATAACTTACTCTGAAGTGACTATTCAATGTATAATCTACACTACAATTATAAGAAATATACTCTATAGAAAAAAACCCTAAAAATTAAATTATGATCCTTTCTGTTTAAAATTGAACTATGGCTATGAATTCAAGAACACAAAGAGAAAAGTATTCTACTAAAGTTATAAGACTCATGAAGCAAAAGACAAATCAGGTTACCAAAAGCAAATATATAATCAAATCTTTTTCTAATATAGATCCAAGCCCAGTGATGCAGGTCTTTTATTTTCTGTTCATTTATTAATTTTCTACACATGCGTCATCTGCTACCATGCCCAGCCCATGTGATGCTGAAGAACTAGACCCAGGGATCGACACTTCCATGCAAGTGCTCTTAACCACTGACCTATACCTACAGCCCACAAAATTGTTGAATTAAACTTAATTGTATTTTATTTTTAAATCCTGATACAAATAATATTATGATAAGTAAAACTTTATGAGAAAAATTGATAAAACAAATCATAACTAAAGAAAATCACAATAAAATATCAACAATAACAAAGGAAATACTGAACACCTACAACCTCAGTAGCAAGACTACAAAAGAAAAAGTACCAATAGTGAATTAGAAAAAGAAAACACAAAGTTGGATACCAAAAGGAGATAGTTACATACCACTATGAAGGCCATCAAATGTCAAAACTGTAATTTATAAATTCAGAATTAAAAATATAAAACAAAAATATGCAAGTTAGAAAATTTTCAAAAGCCCAGAACATAAAACAAAATTATTGTAGGCCCACAGCTAAGTAACACAGAGGTCAGTTGTATTTAAAGAGCCAATTTAGCTCAATAAACTGCTAGTTTCTAACATGTTCCAAAGTCAGAAGCACTGCAAGGGCCACTCAGAAGGAACAAAAAAGGAATTTTGACTAAAAGATTTGTTGAATCAGCATACTACAAGGCTTCTAGAGTACGATCCCAAATTTTTGAGTATCAGATTCACCTGCAGTACTTGTTTAAAGCACAAACATTGTACTCTTATCCATCTTGTAAAAGTAGAAAGAATATGCAAAAATAATATTCCTCAACACCCTCAGAATATTCTTACAGATACTAAAATTTGAATACGTTCTAGGATTTTACCTCACTGTAAGGATAGAAGCAGACAACAGTGTAGAAAATAAAGTATATCACACAGTCACTTATCCACAAATTACCATTATAACTCAATATATAAACTTTCGTTGCCAGTTGATAAAAATTGTTATTCTGATTATAAGGCAGAGATTGGATTATTGTGAGTCTAAGGAAGGAAAACTGTAGAAAAATAAATTTGTATCTGTATTAAAGTTTTAAGAAAGCATTTAAAATTATTTTCTAATAAACTTTTTTGACTATTTATTGTAGCAAACCAATTTTCTATCTACTCCTGCCTCCATAATAAAGAATTTGTCATGGAAAGTATTGCTAAAAGATGCTTTTCTCCTTTGATGAGATAAATAAGTCAAAAGTATTTGTCTATGATAAATTTCTTGGAAGCTGGGCATGGTGGCTCCCACCTTTAACCCCAGAATTTAGCAGGCTGAAGCAAGTGGCTTGCTGTGCGTTTGAGGACAGCTTGGGCTATATCGTGAGTTCAGGACCAGCCTGGAAAATAGAACAAAACCCTTTTCAAACACAAAAAGTATATTGTAAGCTTCCTGGAATATGAAAGACATAGGACCACTGAGAAGAAAACTTAAAATTCCAAAATGACTATTCAGGGTCATAGAAAGAAATATTTGACTTAATATTCAGTGGAAACCCAAAGTCAGACTAAGACTAGTTTAGTTACTTTCTCATTGTTGGAACAAAAATACTGACACTCACAATTTAGGGAAGGAAAGATTTTAACTCTCAGTTTCAGAAGGTCTCACACAGTCCACTTGTTGGGTACCTGGCACTGGCATATGGCAGAGGCTGGAGAGCTGCTCACCTCATCTCAGACAAATGCCAAATGAGGCAGGAGCCAAGTGTGTCTGGGGACTCAGGCAAGACCCAGAAAGAAGCTATGAAAATGTTTCTTCTTCCTTCCTTTACTTACTTCTAGCTACCAGTTGCCTTCCCCCTCGATGCCCAGGGTGTGTGCCCCTTCCTCACTTCCTGGCCCACAAGTCAATAACGCACATGTAATGCTCTGCCCTGGGCACCCTCAGTCCCAAAGAGTTAACACAGTCTTTCCCAGTCAAACCCCAAGCATGTTCCCTTTCGAGACAGGTCCACCTCCTAACAGTATACAGTTCCAAATACACGAGGCTTTGGGGACACTCCAGAGCTAAACCATAGAAAAGACCAAAGGTTAAAAATGTGTATTTCCACATGATCAATGTAGTTATACCCTAAAATATTCCCTAACCGTAACATAGTAGGACACTGTAAACAGTGACAAAACTAACACTAAAGTTCTATATCACAAGAATGAGAAAAATAGCAACAACAACAATAAATCACCAAATACTAAGCAAAACCAAACTAATGAACCAACCAGCTAGCAAAACAAATGAGTTGCAAACTGAAAACCAAGATGACATGTGGAAGAGGAAAAGAAGACTTGCCTGAGAGTACATGACAATATAGGGTCACAGATCAGGAGCCAAGGCCTGTACATGGGCCCAGTAAAGAACATCTAGGTCCTACGCAAAATGGGTCACTGATCTGAAAACCTGCCATGAAGTTGGCACAAGTGACTAAATTATATCTTCTGTAAACATGCGGAGTGAGGAACATGCTATTACCAGCAGGGAACTCAAAGGAAATCCATTTGTGTTTAGAACTCTGGATGTTAAAAAAAAAAAAAAGGCAGACATAATAGTAGTCTCATTGAGAGCTGAAAACCACAAAGCTGCTTTCACACAAATGTAACATTCAAATTTCTCTTACTTATGTGCTCATAAAAGCTCCAGACTAAGAATTAAATGCATCTGGCCCCAAATGAAAGCATCCCCTTAGTGATGTTAGAAAAGAAAATGCGTGAAGAATTCTCAAGTTACTGAAAAACATGGATAGTGAAAAGAAATACAAAGATGAGATTCACAAAAAAAAAAAAAAAATCTGCACCTAAATCACCATCACAATGAGGCTGCAGAACAACAAAGACAGAAAAGTCAAATTGCCTACAAAGATGTACCTGACATATCCTAAGAGGAACCTCTGACGGGTCATATCTTTGTATAATTTCCTCCCTCACATGTATGCAAGTTAAACCTGGGACTTTCTTGTAGCCAATAGAATAAGTCAAAGATCGAGGTCATCAACCTCTTAAGTTGTCTTATGAAAGACTCAGTCTCAACCAATTGGAGTAAGAAACTCTGCTTTGCTACCTTTGAAGAAGTCAACCTTGATGTACCAGAGGACACATAGCAAGTAACTGCAGAGGAGGCAGTAGCTGAGTGTACCCCCTGTTTGATGGCAAGAAAGCTGTATTCAGTGGTACAAGTACAAGAAGCTTAATTTTACTATTATTTGAGGTTTGAGGATGATGCCCAGGAAGAAACACAACCCAGGTAACACCTTGATGGCAACAGGAGTCCCCAAAGACAAGATCCAGCCAAACCATTCCTGGAATTCCCATGCACAGAAATGTTGAGATATTAGATATATGTTTCTTTAAACCACTAGTCTATGCTAACTTCTTATGTAGGAATAGAAAAAAGAAAAATTTTCTATTTGGCAACAGGAATGAAGTTTGTTCCTACACAGACTTATGTTCAGAATTTATGAAGCATAACTAAAACAGTCCTGCAAAGAAATTTATAGCATTGAAAACACACAGTGATAAAAAAAATAAAATAAAATTTAATTTAAAAACAGAAAAAGGCTAACAAGGTAAACCACATGGAGAGAACTATTAAAATGTATACTGGTCGGAAAACAAAACAAAATTATTCTGAACAGCAACAAAATTTATTAATTTATTTATTACAATTTCTTATCTGGAATCATGTTAAAAGAGAATGACAAACACAAAATAAAAAATGAATGGCAAGCAATACTCGCTGAAATACAAGAGTTTTTTTTCAATCATTTTGAGATTCTATTGGGCAAACTATATGACGATTATCATTTTTTAAGACAAAAAGAAATACACAGCTTTTAAGGAAGACATAAGATCTGGCTTCAGGAGAGGTAGAAAAATTGCCAAAGAGCTTCTCTAGGGGGCACAGTCAAGATGGCGACAGTGTAGAATGCTTCCATCAGTGACTCCACATGAATTCAGATTGAAGACTGAGATTTAGTGAAGGAAATTTCTTTATGGCTTAGCTTACGAAAATAGAGGAGCAACTGGATCTGAATGGTGAGCAGAGGACCAGCACAAAAGTTGAAAAGATCAGCAGTCAGATAAACCCAACCTCCCAGATCGTAAAAAGCCTTTGGCCATATTAGTAGGCAGGACCCAGGGCTGCACTAGACAAGTGCCCCCAGTAGTTCAGTACTTGGATCACAAGCTACACATGCTACAGAAGAATTACAGCCAAGACAACAGCCTAGACAACGCCTGGGAAGCTTGTGGCAGTGCGCGACCTACAAGAAGGGCCCTGGGCTGAAGCATGCCAGAACGTCCAGTCATTCGGCTGCGGAAACAGGAAGGCCCCTAGGGTTGCAAGGCATCAGAGCTTAAGGACTGGGGGCGGCAAGAGCAATGCAGGAGTTGCAGCCAGACAGCCCTCTAGGCAGTCCCAAAGGAGCAATTCTGTAGCACAGTTTGAGCTGTCCCAGAAAATAGTCCGCTGACAGGTCACACTCCAGGGAACTCAGAGATGCACCTTGACAGTGCCAGGGAAGAAGAGTGCCAGCAGTGGAGAAGGGAAAATAAGACTGTGGACCTCCTGAAAGATCTGAGCCCAACGAGAACAGGTCCTAGAGAAATAAGAATACTCCAAATCTAAAAGTAGTAGGAGAAATTAATGAAAGTGAAACTAAAAAGCATTACAAAAGATCAATAAATTGAAGAGTTGGCTGTTCAGAGGAATAAGATTGATAAACCTCTAGCCAAACTAACCAAAAAAAGGAAAGAAAAAACTTACATAAAAGCAATTAGAAATTGAAACGGTAAAATTACAATGGACAGCTCTGAAATTCAGAGGATTATAAGGAACTCTTTTGAAAACTTCAACAAACTGAAGAGTTTGGAAGAAAGGGATAAACTCCTAGACACTTTCAAGATACCAAAATTGAAGCGAGATTTTAAAAAAAAAACACTGACCAGACCAAAAACAAGTATTGAAATTGAGGCAGTAATGGTCTCTGCCTATACCAAAAAGTCCCAGACCCAAGAGATTCTCTGCAGAATTTTACTGGTACTTCAGAGAATAGGTACACCAATACTTCTGAAACTGTTCCATGAAACTGAAAGAAAAGGAACCTTACCAAACTCTTTTCTGAAAGCTATCATTACCCTGATCCCACAGCTGGACAAAAACTTAACAAAAAAAGACCACAACAGGTTAACTTCCTTGATGAGAATGAATTTAATAATCCTCAATAAGGTACTGATAAAAAGATTCAGCAAATCGTGAACAAGATCATTCAACTTGACCAAGTTGGCTTCATCTCAGGGATGCTTCAGGAATGGCTTGATGTACGTAAATCAGTCAATGTAATACACCACATAAACAAAAGATAGGACAAAAACCACATGATCATCTTGATAGATTCAGAAAAGGCCTCTGACAAAATCCAACATCCATTCATAATAAAAAAAATTTGAGGAAAATAGGTATCAAAAGACCTTACCTCAAACTGAAAGAGGCCATTTACACAAAAGGGGGAAATTTGAAATTGTCTCCTCTTAAGTTGAGGCTGTCCATCTTTACCACTCCTGTTCAGTATAGCACTCAAAACACTAACCAGAGCAACAAGGCAAGAGAATGAAATAAGGGGAATACGTATTGGAAAAGACGAAGTTAAATTATCCCTATTAGAAAATGACACGCTTCTTTATATAAAAGATGCCAAAAACTCCACCAAGAGACTCTAAGAACTAATAGACAAATTGAGCCAAGTTGCAGGATACAAAATTAATATTAATAAATCAATAGCATTCGTCTACACTAACAATCAACTCATTGAGAAAAAGCTGAGAATAACAACTCCATTCTCAGTAACCTCTAAAAAATTTAACAACCCAGGAATGAACTTTACCAAGGAAGTGAAGGACCTCTGTAATGAAAACTGCATTATACTGAAGAAAGAATTTGAATAGGACATTAGAAAATGGAAAGACACCCCCTGTTCATGGATAGGTAGAACTAAGATTATTAAAAATTGTTATATTGCCAAAACTGATATACAGATTCAATACAATTCCTTTCAAAATATCAGCATTTTTCACAGAAACAGAAAAAAAAAGATATCCTAAATCTATATGGAGCTAAAAGCGACCCAGAATAGCCAAAGCAAATCCTGAACAAGACAAAATCAGGTGGCCTCATGATTCTGGACATCAAGGTAGATTACAAAACAACAGTGACTTTAAAACCATATGTTATAGGTACAAAAAGAGACAAGTTGACCAATGGAATGGAACCAAGAATGCAAGAACAACGTCACTTACCTCCGCTATCTGATCTTCCACAAGTACCTCAGCTATCTGATTTTTCACAAGGGGGCCAGAAACATACCGTAGAGAAAGGATAGTATCTTCAAAACACAGTGCTGGGAGAAATGGTTGCCTACGTATAGAAGATGAATCTAGAACCACACCTTCCACCATGTTCTAAAAGTCAAAGTGGATTCAAAGCCTATATATTAAAGCAGAAACTTTCTTGCAGACAAAGTAGGCAAAAGTCTTGAAGATATAAGCATGGGCAAGGACTCTCTCAATAGAACACCTGAAGAAGAAAATAACTCCAGAATTAGAAATAACTCCAGAATTAACAACCAGGATTATGCCAAAGTAAAATGCTTCTGCACAGCAAACGAAATGATCAACAAAGAGGGAGAGAATGAATAAAAGAGGGAAGAAATTTTACCATATACACCTCACACAGGCTAATAACAAGAATATATAAAGAACTGAGAAAAATAAACCATTCAAAATCAAAAACCCAATTAAAAATGAGCAATTCAAACAAATAGGTATTTCTCAGGTGAATGACCCTGTGATACTTCTGGTTATCTATTCAAAAGAATTCAAAGCACCATGTAGCTGAGATACATGCATACTCATATTTATAGCAAAACAACAAATAAAAATTCATGGAACATGCTGAAATATCCATCAGAAGACCAAGAGATAAAGAAAATGTAGTATATGTACAAAGGAGTATACTCTTGCACAGAAACAGGCAGAATTGAGTTGTGCAGGAAAATGGATACAACTTCAGAGCATTCTGCTTAGTGAAAAGCATCAGACTCAGAAGGTTAAATATTGTACAGTCTAATGTGAGAAACCCAGAGTATAAATAAAAAATAGAATCAAACAGGTGAAATGTTGGGAGGCAGGAAGAATGAGGGGTGGAGAGAGCAGAAAGGAGGGGAAGGGAAGCGGATGTGAAACTGGTGTGATGTGCACATGCGTGAAATTTTCAAATTTAATGTAACCATTGTGCATTGCAAACACATACTAAGAAATGGGGAAAACAATGAAAAACTTAGAAGTTCCCTGAATCTAATTATCTAATTTACAAATACATACATACATAATATATATATATATATATATATTCATCACATTTTAATTCATTTCCCTGTTAATTGGCATTTGGGTGTTTTTTTTCTTTTTAACTCTTGTGAATAAAGCTATAATTAATAAATGCTTCTTCAATTCTCTCCCCTGAAGCTACCAGAACAAAATAGTGTAAAGGAAGACTTCTATAAAATCTTAAAAGACTAAATAATTTTGATGTTACTTAATTTGTGCCAGGGCATTACTAAAAACTTTATAGCTTTCCATGAAATGAGTTTAACATTGATATAAAAACCACAAGCACAACTGCAGAACAATCTCATTATTAAATATAGATGTAAAATCTTAAATAAAATATTATCAAACAATCCACCAGAACATCAAGGTAAGTGGGTATTTGAACACTTAGGAAATTCATTAATAAAATTCATCAAATTAAAAAAAATGATCATGATATATTCCATAAAAGGCATCTTACATAAACTACCACAAATTTCAAAATTAAGGAATCTTTTCTTAGAATGATAAATTATCTATAATCCTCATTCCAAAAGTCAACATCTTGCCTACTAGAGAAATACTACTGACGTGCTCACTAAAGAGCAACCATATGCTGTCTAGTTATTTAACATTATATTGATGGTTAAGTTAATAGAAACAAGTATAACAGAAATATACCTAAAAACTGGAACACATAAATGTTTCTCTCAAAATGTTTGAAATCAGTAGGATGTCAAATCTGAGTTTTAAAATGTATACAATCTCCAGCTTTTAAATGTGTTCATTTTTCTAGAGCGAGACAAGGTAATTTTAAAGTTTTTGTGTAGTAATAAGTAAGAATAGTTGTAAAAATATTGTGGAGAAGTTAAAGTGTGGGGAAGAGTGCTGGACCTGCTTATTAACACCCAACTCTCCTGTGATAAAATAGTGGGACATTAGGAGAAGGATGATTAAAAAAAAGGAAATAGGAAATTCAAAATTTGACGTAAGTGAATAGGGAAACTTAGTATATAGAAAAGGAGGCATATCAAAGCAGTAGGAAAAGGACAGAATTTAAAATAAGAACTTATATATACTTATGGAAACTGGATTCATTCCTCAAACCATATGAATTCCAAACAGACTAGAGATAAAAATGTGTAATATTGACCCATGGCAACATAACTTAAATTTTAGATGAACTGTAAGAAATCATGAATCTAAAAGTTAAGAAAATGTTGGTGAGTAATGTTACAAAAAACTAATATTATTTATGGACACCTATGGACACCTAAATCCCAAAATTGAGAAGACTAAGGTCAATGACAACCAAATACATACATACATATATATATATATATATATATGGGCAAGAGACATGAACAATTAACAGGAAAAGATTATAAGGATCTTGTTCTAGAGTTAATAGTGTTTCCCTCTTGTTCACTCAAAACCTTAGAATACAATCTTCTTTCCAAATAAGATTTCTTAGATGTAAGTAATTAAGATGAGGTCATCATTAATTAGTGTGTATTTAAGTCAATGAGTGGTGTCCTTATTAAAAGGGTATGTGAAGGATTGATTGTCTTGAAAGTCTATCTCATAAGTGAAAAATCTTACCTCCAGAAAGAGAATCTTACCTAGTGGGCATAAAAATTACTTCAGCTCTATGGGACCTTCCCGATGTACACTCTCCAGTGCCTTGCCTGTTATGGGATTAATGTCATAGACTTTGCTTTATGCCAAGCACTTTCCCAAAAGATGCTGAGCTGCAGTGCTGCCCAGGCCACAGTCCTTATTTACTATCTCTTGGAGAAGAGGAAGGACCACCTATTCTCAGAAGAAAGGTTTTGTGAGAAAATCAAATCTTTGACTGAATAGCTATGTTTGTCCGTTAAATAGCGGGACTCAAGGTGAGGAAAAAGGATGAAAACTCAGACATTAGCACAAATTGTGCTCTTTGCTTGATTCAAATTCTACATTACTTTTATCCCCCTAAAAGGAAAACTCATCTTGTTTCAGGACCTTGGGCAGGCCTCTTCAGGCCCCTGCCTACTAGAACTCACGACATCCTTAGGCTGACCCATCCACCATGGCTAGTCAGTCATTAATCTCTGCTATTCTAGAGCAGGGTACTTGGGCTTCCTTCTGCTGAAGGGCCTGATTTCAAACGCACTGTGGTGCCAACCCTCCCATCTCCAATGGCCTGGTGAAAGAGTGAGAAACACACCTCTCAGTATTTGCGTTCTTCCTTCCAAAGTGGGCATATTGCATCAGAGATGACATCAAAGCACTCTTTCTGCATAAAATGGCTGGTCTCTGCTTGCCCTTTATTTTATTTTGCCTCTTTTTGTTGCGTAAAACCCTGGTCTTTCTTGTACAAGTATTTTTAAGTTGCTTCAAGAATGTAATCCTCTCTACAAGGAAGTCTCAGAGGCTGAAACTTCAGGGAGTCTGTTTAGATCCCTAATGTGTATTTGGCCAATGAGGTAAAAGGTTTTTTAAATTACAAAACAATAACATAATCCCATCGCAACTTTAATGGTATAATATAGTAGTGATTATTTGAAGGATTGGCCAATATATACTATTACAAAGGGCTGTCTTTTGGCTTTCTCCGGTTTCCTCCACAATCCTTGCCCACTGTTACCACTCTGAGAAGACACATGATTCAGAAGGTATCTTCTGAATTCTCCAAGTAATAAAACTTTTGTCTCTGCCATCTACAATACATTTTCCGTCCACCTTTGCCCCCCTTACTTGGATATAAAAACTTTACATTTTGACAAAAGGCCTAAACATTTAGTTGCTTGAAACATTGACAGCCAGAATATTTGTTCTGAGAATCACTTGGCTTTGGCTAAAAAAATTAGAGGTTAAGATAAAAGGACACACACTTCTCATGTACGCTTAATAAAATATCTCATGAAAATATACTCCCACTGTGTAAATGACCATCACAGATACTAAGGTGTTATTTCGGTTCCACATAGTCGTGAGCCAAAGTATTCTTGCTGACATATCCACTTACCTGGTCACTTAAAGCTGATTAAAGCTTCGTGACCATTCCTGAGTTCTGAGATTTTTAATACTAAAGCCTCCATCCTATTTCTTCCTCTAAGCTTGAGATGAATGCTCTGTTTCTTAAACTCCCAGTCTATTAAACGTTGGACGCCACTCTCTTCTTGGTGACCCACTTCTCCTGCTTCCAAAACAATAGACAAGAAACAGGATCATATTTTCCAGGCTCTGTCAGGCTCTTTGCTGTGCCAAAGCAGTGGCGGGGGATGTGGACAGGCACAGGTCTATGAAACAGGCCAAGAAAGCTGCAGCTCCCCATCACAAGAACCTCAGTAACTCATAATCCTTCATAATCCTTTGCTTCCGTAACCAAACCCTATTATTTTAAGGGGTAGATGACCAGACTGAAGTTGTATCTATCAAGTACAGTTCTTTAGTTTTAAGACACTGTATAGCCAACTCAAACTCGGAGCATTAAATGAGGCATTATCACACTAAGGAGACATTGTCCAGAGGCCACGGCTATCGCCCTCCCTAAGAACTGCCTCCTGTGTTCTCCTGTCCTGTTTCCTCTGCTGCTCTCTCCTCTTGGTAATCCTTGGCTTGCTCCCTCCTCTGGCATCCACCCTGCTCGGCCTCTGGCAAGGCTCCAGCTCTTGACTTTGGCTGCCTCTTCGCTTGTGGACTGGACCTGATGCTTACTCTAGTTTTCCTGGACTAACCTGGCAAGTTTTGTAGTTTTGACCCTGTTCAGCTCTGCGCTGCCCTCGTATCTGAATGTCCTTTTCAGAGGTGACCTTACAGGCAATGACGGGACCATTTTATGACTCTTTACCAGTTTAATAAATCTTCTTGTCAAATTATAGAATATGTACTCTGATCTTAAATTTAGTAAATATTGTTGTTGAGTACAGATGGGAAAGGTGTTTTAGGGAATAAAAATCAATGCATTTTAATGGATAAATAAAATGTTGAATAAATCCAAGAAGGTACAAACAAGGGCAAGTGTCGATCTTTACTCAGTCACTAGCTCAAATGCTGATCTCTTCTGGAAGCACAGAAATAATGTTGTGTCAGTTATCTGGGCATCTTTTAGTGCAGTCAGGCTGACACATAAAATAAACTGTAATGAGTAGTAAAATGATTATACGCAGATTTGTTCATCCTGCCAACTTTGTTGCTTTATTATTGCACCAGATTTGTAACCACCTCCATCTTTCTCAAGAGTCTTCACGGCTGATCTTCTGAGAATGTTCCTGGCAGGTTGTTCCCCCGGTTCATCAAAAGGTGTACTCACATCTAAAGCCTAGTTTATCTGCAAGCTAGACTTACTTGGCATAACACCTAAAAGTTTTATGATAATAAGGATTGAAAGAAATGCCATATACCCCCTCGAGATAGATACCTGTGCTTTCGCTTGCCTTTCTAGTAGTTCCTAATGATTTTAGGAATCTCGGACGAGATCATTGTCACAACTGAGCACCACTTGCAGCACTAGGTTTTCTAGCTGCCAACATGAGCAAAACATGACAAACACATCTCCAGATCTCATCGGTTTATAAAGAAAGAAAATTACGCTTTCAAAAAATATCTCAATTTACTTTAGGAAGCTCGCTCTCATACTGCACTTATCAAAGGATTCCTGGAAATCTCTGTAGGATTCTTACGCATTCTATAAATCAAACTCGGTGATCTCTCTTTCAATTCTGCCAACCAATGTGGGCTCCCAACCTTCTCCACAGACTTCTTACAAGTCCCATCATGTAATTTCACTTGATTTCCTGGGATGATCGCACTCTAATTTTCTTCAAGAAGAGTCATAGATATCTCCAGATGTGGCTAAGTTCAAAATGTAATAGTTTATAAAACTTCATTGCTTGTTAAAGGGACAATAAAGTTCCCAGTTTTAGTTTCTTATATGGTGAACAGCAGTCGATATATTTGGATTTTACAGGAGTTGAACATAACCTAAAAATTTTTACCTAAGACACAAAGAAGTTTCCCCACAGCAGTTAGTCGTTTAACTTCCAAAAGTTCCCGTGGTACTTGGTTTTTCAATACTTACATGTCTTCAAATGAAGTCTTGCAGTTCTTATTCTTACAGAATTTAAGGTCCCCTTCTCTCCACTTTAAAACTCATCCCTTGCCCCACTAAAATATAAGATGAGAACATTTACTTCCTCCAAAAGAAAACCAACCCTCACCACTCATGAGATGTGGTGATCTGATCTCTACAGCCCAGAGTAACAATAGCAATTAATAGAATATTTCCTAAACTCTACATTACTAATCTTTCTCAGACAGGGGCTTTCTCTCTAGGCCACACTTGTCTTGAACTCACTATGTGGTCCAGGATAGCCTTACGGCTATATCCTCCTGCCTCAGCCTCCTAAGTGCTGGGATTACAGGTATGTGGTGCTGGGGAATCGAACTCAGGTACTTATCGCTTGCTAGGCAAGTGCTTTAACTGCTGAGCCATTCCTCCAGCCCTACATTACTAATCTTAAATGCCACCATGGAAGCAATGTCCACAGTTTAATCAAAATCCATGTTTTATGTAACCATGACACTAATTTTCAAAAAAAAAAAAAAACCTCCCAAAATGATGGAGGAATAGCACAGCAGTTAAGGCACATGTCTTGCAAATACAAGACTCCGAGTTCAATTCCCCTGCACCACATAAAGCCGGGTATGCATGCCTGTAATCTCAGCACTCAGGAGGCTGTGGCAGGAGGATTGCTGTAAGTCCAAGGACAGCCTGGTTTTCATAGTGACTCCAGAACCAGCCTGAGCTACAGAGTGAGACCCTGTCTCAAAAAAAGTCCCCCAAAATGATGACACATCTCACTTTCACAAATTCACAGAACATATTTTAATCTAGTTGGATGTAGTGGCACACGCCTATAATCCCAGCCCTCTGGGAGGCTGAGGTAGATAGCAAGATGCTGTTTCAAAATAAAAATTTTAAAAAGAGGCTGGGGTTATAGCCAAATGCAAAGGCCCTGGATTCAATTCCTTGTACCACAAACAAACAAATACCTTTTCTATATGCAGCACCTCCTCTTGGATGATGACCTCACGGTATCTCTCTACAGGTGGGTATGTGTTTACCATTGGACGACTCCTAAACCTCCCTAGTGATTTATGTGTTTTTTGATAAATGTGTTTTTTGAAAAATCTGCTTCTATGCCTACGGAAACATACATCCTCTAGAAGTTCACAAAGGACAATTCTCTTTTGAAGTATTAAATTCCTAAATTTATCATATATCTTGGTGAATTGCCAGAACTATTTGTGACCTCTATAGTTATAGATTAAAAGCATTTTTGAGAAATGTACGAACTCCTCGTCTCAAGCACTACAGAGGGAGCTGGTGATCTAGTGTGAACAGTATAGACCAGGTCCTGGCATCCAGGGAGTCCACAGCTTGACAAATCGATAAAGTGTCAGCCATGGTTCTAAGTATAGTGCCTCATTTAGTCTATAAGAGCTGGTTGACAGTTAGGGTTTTATACTCATTTTATAGACAAAAAAGAGACTAAAAAATTAATTATTTTTCCAATTCACATAACTAACACATAGTACAGCTGGAACTTAAATCAAAATCCTGTACTAACAACAAACATTATGAGTATCGGGAACTCATAGAAACAGAATATTCTGGGGCCAATATATTTCCTGAGACTGGTTGCAGATATCCAATGATTTTACTTTGGTCATATTTAGATCAACTAAACAATGCCTGTGGGAGCATCAAAGGCAATGCAATATTCAGTTCTCCAAATGATCTCTGGTAGGGGGCCATCAACGACCCAAATGGTGCACTGTCACAGCCTTGCGTCAGGAAGGCCAACCAGTATATGGAAAGAGTTACTTCTGTATGTTTCTGTTTAAAGCATCTCCAATCTTTTTTTAAAAATCATATATCTTTGCACAGATTGTGCCTCCAAGCACTGGCATTCAGTTCCTCATGTGTTAGGTACCTCACATAACTATTTTTAAATATATATATATATATATATATATATATATATATATATATATTCACATTGTAGATATTTTTAGTGTTTAATAAACTTAAAAATATCTTCTAAGGGAACTGCCAGGCTTAGTGAATATATATATATATATATATATATATATATATATATATATATATATACACACACACAAAACATGTAGTTACATTTAATTCTCAGATGAACAAGAAGTAATTTTTTAGAATATACACAACCTGAACAATATTTGGAATATCCTCCGGAAAAAAATTGTTCGTTTGAAATACATATTTAAGCACTACTCATCATACCCTGGCATTTACTAGTCTGGTAACCCTAGTCTCGGGACAGGCTTAAATCACTCAGCTGTGACCTTAATGTTGCTTACTGGTCATCTCAGGATACCATTAGAAACGAGCACTTGTTGTTTCAAGCAATTTAGAAGTTTTGGTGCAGGCCACTTCAATTGCTAACGACGTGGTAGACCCCTATAGTTATGGCCATTCCAGAGATTTACAGCATATGGCCCTTGACCTAAACCATAGTCAACTCAAAAACTATCTATGATACTCTGTTATTTTCTATGGTGCTGAAGCCAAGGTAATTATGGATTTCTCTGAGGAAAACACATTCATTGATTTTAAGTTGTTTGGGGGAATGTTAATTTAATGTAAGTTTCCTTCTGCTATGACTGCTACTTTTATGTAGTCTACACAAAAACTGGGTAGAAAACAAAATGGCTTTTGTTGAGAAGTCTGGTGTTTTGCCTTTTTGTTTGTTTAACTTTACAGAGGCAATTTTGGGTGAGGGCTTAGTAGGAAGCAGGAGAAGTCAGTAGAGACTTAAAGCAGAGTTTTTTAACCTTAGGTCAGTGAACTTCTGAGGTGCAGGTTAAATTTTGGTTTGGGGGTTTTATTTGCTCCCACGTAGCCATCTCAGCAGTCCACCACAGACGAGACAGAAACATGAGCGCCTTTCTGTCACTCTGCCGGAGCTGGCTCTTGGGCCCTCGTGAAACCAACTCTACAGGAAAGTCTAATATTTGAACTCTACACTCTTGGTTCATTTTATTAAACAACACTGAAAGTTATCCCAGGACTAAACACTGATGAGAAAAATACAAAATACACTTATTAACTAGACTTTGCATTTCTCCTTTTTCTTTTCTTTGTCCACATTTCTTTAGAAGTTATTTTTCTTAATCTACTTGTCTGAGACTGAAGCATGTTTGAAACTACGAGTGATAAGACGAAGGGCAGGCTAAGTTACAGCAGACCACCCAAGAAAAATGTTTTCATATGCTATTTAATACTTTCCAGTTTTTAAGCTCATTTTTACTTCTGACCTGAACAAACTAGAACTGAATTTCTCAAATATTAATATTTAACAAAAAAGGAAACTAACAAAGTCTGTGTTCAAAAGTTTTATGGAATTTGTAGGCGAACCTATCATGGGCTACAACATTTTAGTTATATCCTAAAAAGTTTTTTGCATAAATATCTTTTTTCAATGAGAATTTAAGAAGGAAACCTGTAATTGAATCCATGTTCTCGTCTCTCCTGGTGCTGTGTAGTCAAACTACTATCCATATGCCAGAGAACCTCAGCACAGAACAGTCAAGCTGTGGGCTTCTAAGAAAAAATTCCATAGACTTCATATTTTAGAGCTGTTTCACGTTCACAATAAAATTGAGCGGTAGCTATTGAGACTTCAGTGAAGTCCTCTGCCCCACACATTCATCCACTATCAACGTCCGCTGGTGTTTTTGAAACCTCAAAAAATCAAAAGAGAGAAATTATGATAATAGAATAAGAAATGTATCAGTTCAAAGCATCTTATAATTAATTTTTACATATTTAGTTTCCATATTTGTAGGTTTATGTGTATATTTACATATATATATAAATACATATATTTATGCCCAATACAAAATCTGAGAGTTTGTTTTTACAAAGTAAGTATTTTGTTATAGTAATGAATACTGGCAAAAAACCTGTATTTTAAAAATAACCCATACACTAAGATTATCAGTTATAATATTCCGGATTGACCTCTGCTAAGTTGAGCTTCCAGTCACTTCCATAAACACAATCTAAACACATCCTCTCTCTATACAAGGGCAATGCTGTGTTGTTGTAGATGAGGATTCAGATCGGATTGAGCAATCAAAATGACAAACAAAGGGGATATTTACTTTTAGCCTCTTGAGGAATTTCCACACTACCCTCAATAGGGGTCGTATCAGTTTACAGTCCCACGAGCCATGTAAGAGAGTTTCTTTTTCCCCACAGCCTCGCCAGCATTGATGTCTGTTCAAGTTCTTCATATATGGCATTCTCTCTGAGGTTTAATATCTTAGTGATGTTCTGATTTGCATTTTTCTATTGGCTAAGTATGTTGGACATCTATCATGTATTTACTGCCATTTGAACTTCTTCATCTGATAACTGCCTGTTCATTTCCATTGCCCGTCTTTAACTGGGTCTTCAAATTTGAGGGATCTGTTTTCTTCAGTTCCTTGTATACTGTAGTTATTAGCCTCCACTCTGAGATGTAGGTGGTAGAAAATTTTTCCCATTCATTGGTTCTCTCTGCACTCAGTTGATAATTTCCTCAAGAGGCTGAAAATAAATTTCCCTTTTGATCCAGCAATACCACTTCTAGGAATTTTTCCAAAAGACTTAAAAACACCATATAACAAAGATGCATGTATACTCGTGTTCATAGCAGCACAAATAACAATAGCTAAAATGTGGAAGACACCAAAATACCCATCAACATAAATGGATACATAAATTGAGGTATACGCACACAATGGATTACTACTCAACTACAAAGACAGATAGACATGAGGCTTATGTAGGTAAATGGGTGCAACTTGAGAACATCATGCTCAGCGAAGTGAATCAGACACAGGAGGCTAGATATTAAATGGTTTCTCTAATATGAGAAACCCAGAATACAGTCATTTCATAGAACTAAAGAGGAGGAACAGTGGGAGCTAAGTGGGAAGGGGGAGAGTGTGGGAGGGCCAAAAAGGGAGAGGGGAAGGATTTGTAATTTTGACACAATGTGTAAGTGCATAAAATACTTAAGTTCAATGTAAACATTATGTATCACCTGTATACATATCAATAAAATGGGGGAAATGACAAGGTATTTTAATCATGTACTCCCAGATTTCAGGAGACTCCATTTTCAAATGAAAAATCAAAGATGTTGCAACAACAAGGGGCAACATGGGTTTGTGATTTGTATGGAAACGTCCACAATCCTCAGGAGAACTCTGACCCACAGGATGACTTTCAGTGGGATTCTTTGTATGATGAAGAAGGATGCTATATCCTACACCTCCAGTGCTGAGTTTGCCCAAGGGAATGTGTACCAGAGATCTTTAAATTTTAAGAAACTATGTAAAAACTAAAAGAAAAAAATACTATATGATGTGAATATTCAACACATTGTTTCTCTTAAATAAAGGTTGCTAAGTTGGTCATGGTTTCTGGAACAGATGGGCTCTAGGAGGACCTGGCCCTGGTGCCCCACTCCCATTGGCGTCCCAGACAGCTGGGCTGGTTCAGTGGTGTAAAGCGCTTTCACAGGCAGGTCCCACAACAAACGAAAGTGAGTCTTCATTTGCTGTCCTCAGCCTACTTCACAACAAACTTGTTGAGGAAGCTCTATTGACCACTTACATGTATACCATGTGGTTCACTCTGAGTCAGGGTTTCTCAGGGAGCCAAGGATTGTCCTGTGAAGGATGTTGAGCAGCATTCTTGACTCAAGCCCTCTAAATGCCAGTAGCCCTAACTCCTCCCCAGCTGTGGTGAGAAATACATGTTTCCTGATACTGTCCAATGCCTCCCCAAGGGCTGAATCATCCCCCAGGTAAGAACCACTGCCCTACAATAAAACAGCAATTGCTAAACTTCAGCAACATGATACTCTTGAGGTTCAGGTTTAGAGTATGCATACCTGAGCCCCACATTTGAACAATGCATTGACTGTACAGAATCAGAAAAGAAGAGAAGTATAATTGAATTACAGACTCAGCCTAGGTTTGTCAAGGGGAAAGCAAAGGTTCATACTCTTTTAGTTCAGTGTGACCTACAGCTGTTTAGACCTAGAGTGTGGGGAGTTGCACTCTGTAACAAAGCTGAGTGGGCACTACCAGAAATCTGAGTTTTTAACAGAAATCCAGATGATGCTGATGCAAGAAACCTACACTGCAGACTTGGAAAGAGAAAGCAGTTTCTACTCTGAGTTTATCGTGTTGTAAGAAAGCCGCATGTGAGTCTCATGTGCTAACTAGTACAGCAGTACAGGAAAGCATCATGCCCTGCGGAGCCTGGGATACCAACACTCTGAGAAGCTGAGGCAGGAAGATTGCTAGTTCAAGTAAAACCAGGGCAACTTAGCAAGTTACTGTCTTTGACTGCCTTAAAATAAAAATTTTGAAAGAATGAATGACTGGAAGATAGAGCTCAATGCAAAGGCCATGTTGGATCCCCAGCCTCCAAAAAAATTCTATCTGAAAAATATAAATAGCTGCTTCAGAGGCGTGCAGAGCCAGAAGACCCATTTTCTCAGATTAATGAAATTAGTAAAGTCTTCAAGGTAAGCAGACCTAAAATTCTGAGATTTAATTTACAAACAATTTTCACAGAGTTTTGAAAGAAAGGGGAGTTCTAAGCAGAGAAAACTGCATAAGCAATGGCGGGGCAAGAATTTTATAACTATAATGTAAGATCTATGCATTTCAAATGTATCTTGAAGTAAAAGTTGAACCTACTATTGCAAGAGACCACTACGCAGCAGCTCCTAAGTGACTAGAATTAAGGTCGCCATAATGGTGCTACAGTAACTCGCTTTCCAGAGAACACTCCTAACAACCCCGTGTTTGTCAGGTATCCAGCCACTCCTGTCTATTCTACTTTTTCATTGTGGAAATGCGGAAATGTTTTCATGGCTCAGTTTCACCGAGGCCAGAAAGGTTGGATAACGAGGACCTAGAAGACGAAGTAAATTAATCTCCATAATTTGAAAATGGCACCATGTTTCCTCTTCCATCTTACTGGTCTTCAGTTTCACTGAAGTATTTAAAAAACGATTGCAGGTATTGTGTGAAAGAATTAGCCAGACGAGACACTCAATAAAGACTTATCCGAAGTCCCTGGATTGTAACTCACTGTCTCTTGCAGAGTCCCTGATCAAACTGTCATGGAAAGACTTCCCCTGGCCATTGGGTCTAAGCCCCTGCAGGCTACGCTGTACTAAATGAGGAGCAGCCTTGCTTTACCCATGAGACTCGTGGAATCTGGGAGATTACCCTTGTCAGGCAAACTTGCTGCACCTATATGTCATTCTATTATAAGGGGTTGTATGTTCCTAATGTGTGTTTTATTTCATCTTATTTTATTTTACAAATTACTGGCTTGAAATCATACTGACCTCCTAGAAGGCAAAGGTAACTGTAGAAGAAAAAGAGAAAGAAAAGAAAAGGGCAATTTCTGCCCCCGTCTCTGGCGGAGAGCACTATTTTTTGAGTGATTTAATGAATGGATTTTGCACTAGTCTCCATCACCATTGGTTCCAAAGAACTTGGTTTCTGAACTAGTGTTTTAAATTAGGCTACTCATGTGTCCCTGCTTGCAGAGATAGAGATCAGCTGAAACTATTCAGGCTCAGATGAGGACCTTTAGCCAGAGCACAAGCACAACCATCCCTCTTGCAAAGCTTTCTCCCATGAGTGTGCTGCTCCCTATCAGAGTCCTCAGCCCAACACAAATTCACACAGGTGATGGATGTCCTAAGGTGCTCCCGACCACCAGCATAAACCAAGCTTCAATGTCTCTGTGATTGATGTATCTTGTAGATTTCCGAGGGAAGGACGGAACTTCCATTGATGCTCCCTACTAGCGTTACATACCACACATTGTATATTATACATTAAGTCATACAACAGAATTCTTAGTTATAAAACACTTTGTTCCCAAAATCACAATACTTACTGCATAAAACCCTTCTTCTTGAAGAACATTTTTTTCTTGTTCTCATTGAAAGCATAGGCCAAGCAACTGGTCTTTTTGTATGGTATTCTACAATATGATTAGAGAAATAATTCTAAATTTAAAAAATTTCCCTAACCTTTATTAACTTACAACTTACTTGAGTTATCAGACTCTATAAAATTACTAAAACTGTGGAAGTCATAAAAGTGGATCCACACATGGTCCTGCCCTCATAGCACATAAAGACTACTCAGGGAGACCACTCAGATGGGAAGTGGCTAAATAAGCCAATGAAGCACTCTCTAATTCAGGGTCACAGCCAAATATTCAGGCATGAATTTGGAAAGACTCTTCTGAAAATTTAGAAACCAAAGCAGATTATTATAACTGTGTAAAAGGTGAGATTCGTGCTAATGAAGAGGGTTAGAGGGAAAAAATCAGAGTTTTATCCAAAGAATGAAGCTGTGAGGGAGTGATTCTCAGAAACAAAGGAGGATAGTGACGCATATTACAGGGCATGTATTGATAAACATGGGAAGGGGGAGTATCAATTACTTGGAAAGAGTATCAAGTACATGCTTAACTGTGAGTATCAAGTACGTGTTTAACTGTGAGTTCCAGGAATGGTCAGCTAGGCCGTGTGCCAAGGGTAGCCATGGCACGAGGTGGCACAAGCAGGTGAGTAATACAGGGGAGTATTTTAAGAATTTCCATTTGGAACAGCTGCAGATTGGACAAGGAAAAGAGATGAGATTTTGTCAACTGGATAGAGAATGAAGAGACTGGAGACAAAGAAAAAAGGAGTTAGGAAACTGTCACATTAACTACTCCAGGCAGAAAGCAATGATGAGCTGCATACGTGAGGAAGTGGCTCCTGATCTCCCCACAAAATCCTAGGGCAGAGGTGCACTCACAGCCATCTAAATTCACCCCACCTATCTTGCCTATAAAGACTTATCCCAAATGTTCTGAACACACCGCAGATGAGAAATTTCAAGTTATTTTATCATTGTTGCTTTAATATTTCCAAGAAAATAACACTTCAAACTTGAATCCAGTAACGCTGGCACTATGACTTTTACCAGGTAAAGTTCAAAATCTGTATAGTCAGAATATTTCCAAGATAAAAGTTTATGTATTTAACATCTTTCACCACACGCCTCCATTTGTTCATAGTGCCATTAGAAAGTTCAGTGTTCATTCCTGAAACCAACCCTCCACTTTTTGGTCCAACAGGAGAGCCAATTATATGATTGCTTAAACATCAAAGCTTTCCCTCACTAATGTCCTTACCAGGGGATGTAAATAGACAGGTCTTTTCTCTCTGGTTAAGGCAAGTGCCCATGTTGTTCAAAACAGCATACTGTACATTCTTGTGTGATTTTATGTGTTTGATCTCTGGACAGATGGAATATCTGCTTTTCCCATTGCTATCAGTTGAATATGTGCAGTGCAAACCCTGCCCAAAGCAGATCTGTTTTGTCAGGCAGAAATCAGGGCTCACTGCCCTGGGACAGCCCATTTCTTGGAAATGCTCAGAGGATCTTCAGTTTCCCCTTTTGAGGTATACAAGGAAAATATGACCCAGGGGAAATATCAAAGGATTTCCGGACACTAGCCGAAGAAGCAGGTGCACACATATTTGAGGTGATAAAAATGGGATACACAGCAGTGGCCACAATCCCGGCATATTACTTCCCCTGCTCAACCATTTCAGTGGTTCACTCAAAAATCTGCCATCCTCAGTAATCTCCATCTCCATAATAAATTTAAATGCCTGAGTCTGAGATTCAAATGTCTTAGCAATCTGCCCTCAGCTGACCTCACCGACCATATTATGCACCACACCCGTTGGAGATCTCGCCAATCTAAGTCACTTGACACTCACTGGCCCTCCACCTAAGCTGTACCCCTGCCTATGTGTTTTCTTCAACTTGAGATTATCTTCCCCTATAATCCCAATGTCTAAATTCTCAGTATCCTAAAAGTCCTATTCATTCAACAATAGGTGAAGACTTTCCTCACTCCCCAAGTGGACGCGGCCCTTGCTCTGTTGGCTTCCTATCATCAGTTACACGTATGTCTCCAGCAGTCCCTCCAACTTCACCTCCAGCCGTGTCAATAATCCCTCCCGTGGATTGTGGACTGCGTGGGGAGTCCGTTCCTGATTCATCTTTGAGTGTTCCACCTGTAGGCCTGGTGTCTGACCTCATGGAAAGAATATTTGAAATGAGAAAATCAATGTCTATGCTGCCCTTCCTAGCTGTGTCATCACGATCAAGGGCCTTTTCCTCTGTGACTATGAGCTTCTAAACTAATTTCAATACTTAATTTTTTCAAATTCAATGTGACGTAGTAATAAGGTTTATATAGTCTGGTATATTTTATGATATAAAGTTAATGTTGATATAGACAATAATCCAGATGGTGAAATAAATCTATCTCCTGACATTTTCAGAAATATGATTTACCTTTCTGTTATCACACACTTGATTAATTTACTTTATACCTGGGGTATCCTGAATTTGGACATGCTCAGGACAGGAGAACAAGTTTGACCAAAGTGGCAGAACCTATCTCTGCCATCTCTTGAGCATTTGTCAGGCCTGCTGACATTTTTACATTCAGGTTGTTACACTGACTCACAAAAGCTGCCACTAAAATGGAAGTAGTTTTAATGACAGAAACAAACAAAACAAACAAACACAGCCATTCTTGCACGCATGCATTCATTGGGCAAGTATTTACTAAATATTTCTAAGTATTCTGCTACATTCTAGGAGAGGCAACGTGAGCAAGAAAAAGCTTCCTCTTGCTTTTAAGAAAGTTACAAACTAGAAGAGAAAGTTAGCTTGATGTGCAATTCCAGTTTTTAGTAGAGTAGGAGAAAATGGTCAAAAAAAAACCCTCATCAGATGAACGAAGTTTTAATATCCATTCATCACCAAAGTTTATTTCTCACCTCAAATGTGCCCTTAAACTACACGTAAGTTCAGTTCATTGTGTCAACAAGTAACAAATGTGAGTAAGGATGTGGAGAAAAGGGAGACCTTACATACTGTTGGTGGGAATGCAAATTAGTAAATCATTTTGGAAAACACTCCAATTCCTTGAAATATTAAAAGTAAAACTAGCATGTGATCCAGCAGATGCCACTACTGGGAATACAGCCAAAGGAAATAAAATCAGAATATTGCAAAGATACTTGCTCTCCCTTGTTTATAAAGCATTAGTCATAATAGCAAGGCATCCATCAAAAGATCAGTGATTAAAGACAATGTGGCGCATATACACAGCAGATTACTCTCAGCCTTAGAGAAAAGAAATTTCTGTTATTTGTGACAGGATGAACCTGAAAGTCATATGTGAAATAAGCCAAACACAAAAAAGACAAATGGGGCTCACTCACCTATGAAATCTGAACAAGTTGATTTCATGAAAGTGGAGAGTAGAAGGGTGGTTAGCAGAGGCTGGAGTGGAGGGAGGGCGCTGTTGTGGTTGGCTCTGGAATGTCCTCCAGAGGCTCATGCTTGGAAGGTGATTCAATCGGAAGAGTTAATCCACTGATTTCCTGTGTTGTCAAGAGGTGGGGCCTGCTCAGGAGGAGTGGATCATTGGGGCTTAACCCGAAAATGGTAGATAGCTGGGGCATGACCTGGAACAGTATACCATAGCTTTGCCTTTCCTTGCTTTCTCTGCTTTCCTGTCCTCCATTTGATGAACAGATTTTCTCCATCTACGTCTTCTGCCCAACCCTTACCACCACTGCCAGCCACCCATAAAGGGACTGACACCTCTTAAAACTGAGCTAAAATCAGTCTTTCCTGCCTATATTGTGGGTGTTGAGTACTGCATCCCAGCAACAAAAAAGTCACTAAGAGATAAATTGGTACTAAGAGTGGGGTTACAGCTGTGGCTTTATGTCAACATATGGTTGAGAAGCATTTGGTATTGATTTTCACAAAAAAAAAAAGGGGGAAAGGTTTTGAGATGCTGGTTAGAGAATTCTTACAATGCTTTGAGCCAGGCTTGATGACAGAATCTAATCAAAGCTCAGAAAACCAGAATGCTGAACGAAGTACATATCAGAAAGGCCAGGCTCAAGAGATTTCAGATGAGAAGGAGGTGTTTACTGGCAATTGGTTTAGAAACCAAGCGTGCTACACTCTGGAAAAGGTGCAGCAGCATTTTTCTCATCCTGAGACTTTTCTTGAAATTGATATTAAGAACACTGAACTAGTTAACCCGGCAGAATAAATTTCAAGACTCCCCTCCATTCAGGCTGTCATGTGGGTACTGCCTTTGGTTTTTGCCAGCTCTATATCGAAAAGCAGGAGAAAATAACAGACAAAAAAGATGTAAGTTAGCAATTTTGCCAAAATGAAACAGAACGCAAAGGTGGGATTAAAAAAAAAAAAAAAAAAACACATGATAGTTGAAAAGACTAGCACTACAAAGAAGCCAAGTCCATGGAATCAGGACTACAGAAAAGATGTTGTAAGGGCACCTCAGGAGTCAGCAAGACTCCACCCTTTACCAACTCAAGGATGCAAAGGTGAAAATACTTTGCTCTGACAAGAGCCTGGGTCATCTTGTAGGATACCTTGCAAGAAAGTGAACCCCCAAGGAGTTCAGCTACCTAAGAACTTAGAAGCCTCTGTGGCCACGGTCCAAGGGTACAGAATACTGCTCAAGCCAGTGGTAGACCTTAGCATCATGTACATGGTCCACGGTTCACAGGCATGCAGAATGCAAGCATTATGCATTCGGGAAGGCTTCCACCCAGATATGAGAAAAAGACCTGAGAGGCCAGATGGTGGCCTGTCGAGAGGGAGATGCATGAAGTTGTGAAATAGGTGCAGGAAACCCCCTATGGTGCAGGAGACCCCATCGCAGTGGGACAGCCCGAGTCCTTTGGAGCTAAAATTTGCCTCAGGAGCTGAACATGAAGCTACAGGATTTAATGGAGCTATAGAATTTATCATTTGCCATGCTGAGTTTTGGTTGTGCTTAGGTCCAATTGATTTCTATCCTCTTGTTCCTCCTTTTTGAAATAGAAATGTTTATCCTTCCTCAATGTATGTGTTGTTTAACTTTCTTTGATCTTTCTAGGGGTTCACAGCTAAGTGTTTGCCTTTGGTCTCAGAGGATACTTTGGACTTGAGCTTTTCAGCAGTGTTAGAACTGCTAAGATTTTAGCAACTCTTACAGGTGGCTTAAATGCATTTTGCATAAAGAGGTGGGCATAAGTTTTTTGAGGCCTGGGGCAGGGTTTTATGGTTTGGATATGAAGTGTTTGACAAAAGCCTCATGTTTGGAAGGTGATTCAATCATAGGAGTTAATCCGTTGATTTCCTGTGCTGTTAAAATGCAGGGCCTGGTCAGAAGAGGCAGATCACTGGATATTGTGGTTTTGATTTGGAATGTCCCCAAAAAGCCTCATGCATTTGGATGTTATAGGTTATCTATGGAACCATGTCGTGTGCTATTAGGAGATAGGGACCTAGTCTGGAGGGGTGGATTATGGGTGTGTGGTGGATTATAGATGTGTGTTGAGAGACAGGCATCTGGCAGGTTATAGATTGCAGGCTCATGTAGATTGGATCACAGGCATGTGGATTGGGTTACAGATGTGTGAAAGGAGCTTAAACCTGAAACGAGCAGTAGACTGAGACTGGATCGAGAATGGGTGGATCACTGGGACAGGGACATGGATGGATATATGCTGCTTCCTGCCTTCCTTCCGGGACTTGGCTTGGCTTCCTGTTTGCAATGCTGTGAGGAGCAGCATCCACTTGTGCCATGTACTTCCACTGTTGCAGGCCACCCATGAATGGACTGTGACCTTCTCAAACTGTGAGCTAAAATGAAACTTTTCTTCCTGTGATTTATATATGCTGGATATTGAGTCACAGCAATGAAAAAAAATGAAAGTAATTCCTGTATTCTTTTTAAATTCTTGAATCAGGGCCTTGATAAGCCACGTAGGTGCCCAAGCTAGACTGAAACTGGCAATCCACCAAAATACTGAGATTATTAATGTGTGCTATTATGCCCAGCTGATACATTGTATTATTGAAAAATGCTAAAAGTAGGTATTAAATGTCCTCACCACAAAAAATGATAACTATGTAAGGTAATATTTTTGAGATGGTGTCTCATTCTGTAGCCCAAACTTGTCCTGAACTTGCTGGTATACTCCAGGCTGAGCTTGGACTCTGAACAATGCACCCACCTCAGCCTCTCATGTGCTGGGATTACAGGCACGTGCTACCATGCACAACTTTATGTACGGCTGTGAAATCAAATTCAGGGCCTTGCACTTATTTGCAAGACAAGAGCTTTAATTGATGAGCCATTCCGCCAGCCCCAGTAACATATGTTTTAATTAGCTAGATTTAGCCTTTTCACAATGTGTACTTGAAGATACCATAGTATACATGTAAATACATACAATTTTGTCTGTCAAATTAAAAATTTGAAAATACATACTTGAAAATACCTTCGTAAAAATATGAGTAGTGAGAATATAATTTTCACTAATTCACTACACCCATAAGAGACCTGAGCCAAGCTTGAAACTCTGTCTTTGTCCCTGACAAATGTTAAAGCTAGAAAAGAAACAAAAACATGCGAGGGCTTCATCAGCTAGGAATAAAAGAGAAGTGCTGAAGTGAGACAGGAGTGTTAGGCATTGGTCAGTGTTCAGATGAATGACTCAAGTCACCCAATCTGGGGGCCGAGAGAGAGAGAGAGAGAGGGAGGGAGGGAGAGAGAGATACCTGTGTGGCCACATGAATGTGTTGTGGGGAGATAAAGAGAGATAATCAGCCACACATATTAGTGTGATGATA